>BPLR01001505.1:0-41640 GCA_021605095.1 Caerostris extrusa
AAAAATTTGCTTCAATCTTCGTTGTATACCAAGCTGTTTCTCCTCATGATAAATTATTTGTTGCAAAGAAAAACAACATTTTCTTCTTGTCTCGTGAAAGCAACAGAGTTAGTAGGTGCTGTGAGCTGGGAGATGGCTGCACCTAAGAGGACGAGAAAATGAATGTCACTCTGTTCTCTAAAGGGTAAGTTGTATGACATTTTAAACTCTGCATGAAATGAAAACTAGTGAATAGGCAATCTGATTTATAAGCCTTCCGAGCGGACCATGAACAGACAATCACTTCTCGTCGGGTTCCTCTGCTTCCTTATTCTTATAGTTAACAATTATTTTTTACTTTTTGAATTTTGATTAACCTAAAAGCGTGTTTTTTAGTTTTTTAAAACCATTATTAATTTGTTTGAGTTAATTTAAAATGTCCTTTCATTCCTTTTGTTCTGATTCAATTCTGTTCCATTATGTTCTTTATTTCAGAGGGACCTCAGAAGCTCTCTTCGCAGCAGTTCCGTTATGACATGAATCTACGAACATGAACTGGGTCCACAGTCTAATTTTTGTATAGCAAAATTAAACAGAAAATACTTTCTTCTGGGTTTTATCAAAATATTAAATAAAAGTTTTTATAAAAATTGGTTTTTTTTTTTCATCTTAAATTTTGTGTTTGTGTTTGAAAACAAAAATTTAAGACTCGTAAATTTTTTCAAATTATGAATGCGCAAGAATAAATTTAACTAATTCATATTACTTTTTCCCTCCTTTCAACCGTGTCGCACATCGAATACTTTCAAATAAGTAAAAACTTAAAATAAAAGAAAGAATCATTTTAGAGACATAAAAATAGATTTAAAATAGACATGTCATCTAAACCAGGGGTCTCCGAACTTTCCAGCCTTAGGGCCATACTGCTTTTACCCAGTAAGTGCCTCAAGGGCCAAACCGCTTTAGTTTCTCTGGCCGTTATCTATCTTCCGGTTATTGTTATGCTTTAAGCTACATTTTCCGCGTATTATGCTTGTCATTAAGCTTTACCTAGCAAGCCAATAAAACCGAGTATGTCATTTTTTGTCCAACTTATTACGGCAACAATACGCTATTCGCTGTCATGGGCCGAATGGATGACAAAGGCCCGCGGGCTGTAGTTTGAGACCCCTGGTCTAAAGGTAGCACTAAGTGTTTTCGTGACTATTCCAAAGTGGAAAGAAATAAAATTCAGATCGAGATTTTCAATTTGTAAATGTGTTTTGTGTTTACAATGAGGAGTTTTCTGTTGATCGAGTTTCACTGACAAAAACCCTCTCTATTTTCTTGGTTTTGACGAAGTTGGCGAATCTAAACTATATGCCGGGTAAATTTCCTGTTGATTTCATGTGAGTTTCACTGCATCAAAAAAAAAAAAAAACCCCCTCATTTTCTTTATTTTTTGACGTAGGTTGGGCAATCTTTCTATAGGCTGGAAAGTTTCTATGTTGAATTCTCATCGAGTCTCTACTGCACAAAAAAAACCTTCATTTTCTTTTCTTTTTGACGGAGAGGTGGCAATCTTAAATCTATAGGCCGGGAAAGTGAAAGGGATTGCCTGTGATTAATAACGAGCCGTGCCTTACACTAAACCAGGGGTCGTAACTACGGCCCGCAAACTGGCACGCCAGTGTCATCCATCCGGTCTGCGACAGCGGAATAGCTTTTATTGTTGTTTCTGTTATAAGGGGATAAAACACAGAATGGTAATAACTCGGTTTTGTATTGCTCTTGTTAGGTAAAGCTAATGACAAGGCTAATACGCAGAAATGGATTAAGTATTAATAACTGACAAATGATTGAAATGAACCCACTAACATTATAAACTGGTGAACATCCTTTCGTGGTTAACCCTAGTTATGTTGTGGTAAAGAGTATCGCATTGCATGTATATGCGGATGTTTTAATAATATCCTGAATCAAACATGTGATTTTTATGTATGTTTGATTCAGATATATATAGGGAGCGGAAAAGCTAAATGAAGCGAATGAAACCACGTGGTATCCATTTGTCGTCAAGTGTCACGATACACCCAATTGGTAAGTAATTGAACCAGCGAATTTGGAGCATTGAATCCTCGCTCAGAGCGTGTTCGTGGAGACTAGTCTGGAAGTGTAGTGAGATAATGGCAGGAAGTGGTTTGGCTGGTTTTGCCCTCGGGTACTGAACTGAGAACAGTTGCTGGTTCCTGGCTGGTGTTTGGAGACCCTTGCACTAAACACTGGCTGTGGCGACTGGGTGGTGTGAAGGTCAACAATTACACGGAAAATCCGATCCACAGTTCGGACTATTGTTGTTGTCGTGTCCCTCATAGGAGGTGCAGGTTTGTTCGATGGAGCAATCCGTAGGTAGGTCTGACTTTTTGCTCCGTGACGCTTTTACAGCCCTATTAGACCGGACCTACGGCTTGTGGATTCCGAAACAATACAAACATCCATCGCACTGCCGGACTCGAACCCGAAACCTATGGCATCGAGTGCCAGACGCTAGACAATTCGTTCGCCGATGTATAGAGTGACGCACCTTAGATGAAAGATTGCGGTTTGTTACGTTTGAAGGCTTGGTTCGAACTTTAAATACTGAATATATATTACTCAAAGAAATATCAATGGAATGTGGCTCTTTCACAAATCGAATAGCTGCAATTTTATTTTGATCTAGTTTGTAAAAACAAGTAATATAAGGTTGAAAAACAACTTTTCCTCAAATAAAACACTGACTTATTCATATTTCACCTCCGGACTAAGGTCGGCCTTTTGTTGGCTAATTGGTTGCACTTGACCTGGTACCACCAGGCGTGATACTTATTTTGTTGTCACAATCACCAGCGAATTTCATTTCTGAGCAAGACTGCTTTTATAGAATGGCGGCAGCGATTCAATCATCAGCTTCTCTTGCAGTTACGTACGTTGCAATGGGCCACGTAGACGCTCACAACTCGTCCATCTTCAATATGGATTTGGGCCATGTCTCCTCAGTAGTCATATTTAAAAGTCCTGCCTCATACAAACTCCGGGCAAGTATAGATCAGACAGCTGGGAGCTTGTAGATTTTTATGTGGGCCTCAGTATAATTGTTTACTAGGTCAATCTCTACTTTTGTTTGGGAATTTTATTGCAAAAGTTCTTTATAGATAATTTGCATTCTTTTTTTTTTTTATGTTTATTGATAGATACATGCAACTTCAACTCTAAAAAACCTAAAATAATGAATTAAATTTAATGACTGAATTATTTGAAGCGTAGACTGCTTTAGCATCCAGTGTCATCCACTACAGTTGAAAATGCATTTGAACTCGAGTGGATGATGAATCAAAATTATTTTATGAACGGTTGAAATTTAAACAAGATACATATAGGAGAGAGTGCAAGAGTGAGCTAATAGAAGGAATTGAATATGAAATTAAAAAAATACAAAATCTAAACATTTTATCAAAAAAAAAAAAATATCTGAACGAGATTTTATTAAAAGAGCACGTGAAAGAAATTTAATAAAAAATGTATAGTAGAAAATGATTTTTTATAAAAACACACTCAACACGAACAAAATTTATTAAAAGAAAGTACGTGAGAGGAATTTAAATAAACCACAAGAATAGTTCGAGAAAAAGAAATTTGAAAAATAACCAATCAGAAATTTTGAAAGTGGTTCCATACCTTCAAAACTATACCCATATTTTGATAGATGTAAAATATTCGTCAGAACCATCTCTAGAGCTATGAGTAGTGAATGGAGATTGATGGCGGTCCTGTTCTTTCAGAACTGCACTGTTCGGCCACTTTTAAACTTCCCGATCCATCAAAAATACAGTTTTACGTGACAGTGCAGTTCTCCATAGTGCGACGATGAATTTCCTCAATCTTTGACACTCCTACCAGAATCGAAGTCACTGCTCATGGCCCTCTTTGGTAAACCAAAAGTCTAATCTGCAACAGAAGTTGAAAATGGCGGAAATAGTAGATCAGACTTTCCCCTCAAGGTATCACAATGAAATAAGAACAAAAAATCAATATGCACAATGGTAGAAGAAATATGTCAAAAGTGTGGATACTTTTTTATCTACCTACGTAGACACTTAAAAGAACACTTTTTTTTTAATGCATCTTTCTGTTTGCTAGCTTAGGAGTGTAGTGTAGTGAACGATTTGGCTTTGTCATTTTTTGAACGCCCTATGATCATTTTGTACACTTTAGGCTAATTAGACTTGACCTAGTTTGAAGTAGATTCTGAACCACCAACGATCATCCTTTGCCAATCGCCAAGATCTGAACCAGAAGTTTCCTTCAAAGGCTGAGAGCTACCCAATTGGTCATCAGGTCACAGAATGACTTGGAAAAAAGACAAATAAGTACAATAAGTTATTTACAATTAGACGAACAAATAAGTTTTGTGAAAAGGATAGAAATTACTGGCAGCATCTAATTCAAAGGCTTTGGCCCACACATGCCCATAAATGAAGATAATGGTGATTGTCAACAAAAAAAAAAAATGCATTAATGCTGTGATGTTCTCATGCTTCAGATGATTAGAACTTCCTTGAAATCTGATATAGTAAATAATCCTATTGCATTCATTGTTATAAAATGTTGTTATATGTAATATATTTGTGTTTAAGATCTCGCCAATGTCGTTTTTCTTTTTTCTTCTCGATGTATAGTTTTCTGAAAAGCATTTGTAGCCAGATGCGAAGAGGGTCACATGTTTCATTGCCTTCGAATCATTCTTCATGTCAGAAATGTAAGGAGATTTTTCTTGAAGATGAATTTTAATCAAATTTTACTGAAATGTAATTAATAATTTTTGGTGGAGATTTTCAAATTTAAATTTTCGAAGGAGTATGTCCCAGCCATAGTTTAATAAAAAAAAAAAAAACGTTTAATAATAAAAACAAGTAATATAAAAAAAAAATGTTAAGTCAATTCCTACTTTTTTACACTCTATTGCAGAAAGTCCTTTATAAATAATTTTCATTCAATTTTTTAAGTTTATCTGGCGCCATCTATGGGTAAATATGTGCAATTTAAATCTAAAAAAAACTAAATTTAATGAATTAAATTTAATGACTGAATTAATATTTGAAAAACTGTATCAACATCCAGTGTCATCCACTACAAGATAAAAAAAACGTATTTAAACAAGAGTGATGAATGAGAAGTGTTTTTATGAACGATTGAAAATGGGAACAAGATATATATAGGGAGAGTGTGAGCTAATAGAAGGAATTGAATAATATTTATTCAATGTCTTCTAATTCATTTGCATATTAGAAGGTCGGATGTTTGCCTCCAATCAAACTCTAGCGTGGGATTCAGATTATAATCTAGGTAATTTTTCTTTATTTTCTACGATTTTATCAAAAGGCAAATGATACGATAATTTTATATATAGAAAGCAAGTGAAAGAAATTTAAAAAAATAAATAAATAAATAATTATATCATTCCAAAACGATTTTTTATAAGAAAAATCATGAAAGAAATTTAATAAAAATCAATTGAGAGAAATTTAAATAAACCAATAAGAATAGCTAGAGAAAAAGTTTAAATAAACCAATAAGAATAGCTAGAGAAAGTTTAAATAAACCAATAAGAATAGCATGAAAAAAGACATTTAAATAAACCAATAAGAATAGCTAGAAAAAGTTTAAATATACCAATAAATATAGATAGAGAAAGTTTAAATAAGCCAATAAGAATGGCTGGAGAAATTTGTAAAAAAAAAAAAAGGTTCAATCTTAAAATTGGGAACTAAACAGAGTAAATGTTCTTGCTGCTAACAAAGAAAAGGAACAAAAATGTTTATTTCAACAGAAAATGAACAGAAAATGTGTTTAAGTATAAACTTAATAATAAACGTTGAATAAAAAAAGCTTTTAATCTCCTTGTGCTTTGTTTTTTGTACAAAAATGTAGGAAAATTTTAAATGTTTTAAAGTTTTGCTTACATAATTCCACACCTCTAAGTCTTTATTTTTTTTTTATAATATTATATCTAGTTTTTAATCTTTTACAAATGTAGAAATATATATGTGTGTCAAAAATTTGAGGGTGGGTTTTTTTTTTCCCCCTTCGGCAAAGCAGTGAGCGAATGGTCGAATGGACTTAACATTCACAAATCTGTACATCAATGCAAACATTTAATATGAAATATAAAAAACATCACTCATTAAATACCAAAATGCTAGATACACACACTAAAATATGTTCCATTTAAAAATTGAGCTCATATAAAATTGAAAATTGAAAATTAATTGAAAATTCAGATCATATAAAATTGTATAAAAATTTAGTGTAAAAAGTTTATATTGGGATAACTCATTCACTGTAATTTGATCTCAGGCCACACATACACATAAAAACTCACAAAAATTATCCAATATATATTATATATATATGTAAAAATGAATAATATGTAATGTGTGTATATATATTTCATTTCATTACAATATAATAAAAATAAGTTATGTAACATATTATAATTAAAAGTAAAAATAAAGAATTTGATATGTGATCACTCCTTTTAATTGCAATAAGTGTTTGTAGATTCTAAGGGTATGTGAGTTATAGCATTTTTAGTGAAGCAACTTTTGTTAGTTTGAAAATGGATAAAAAAGGAAATTTCGTGTGGTAATAAAGCATTGTTTTTTGGCGAAAAATACCATTGAAGCCAAGGATTGGCTTGATAAACATTATTCGGACTTTGCACCAGGAAAATCAACCGTAGAGAAGTGGTTTGCTAAATTTAAAACGAGGGGAAATGAGCACCGAGGGACGATGCAAGCCCCAAAGAGGCTGTTCGACGAAAACATAAAAAAAAGTCCACAAAATAATTTCTGATAACCGTAAAGTGAAGTTGATTGAGACCCTAAAGATATCAAAGGAACGTGAATGAATATTTGATTGCGAAAGCAACGAATGGATGATTCTAAGCAGTATTTGGAGCCGTTCAATCGTAATAAACCCCAATTTTTGCGTCGATATGTGACGATGGATGAAACATGGCTCCATCACTTTTCACACTGAGTCCAATCGACAGTCAGCCGAGTGGACTGCACGTGATGAACACTAAAAATGCTATAACTCGCATACTAATAGTGCAACAGCTGTCAAATTTATACACGTGTCTTTGGAAGGTTGCTAGCTAAAAATCATATGGATTTAATACTGGTAGCGCCATCTATGCGTCAGCCTATGAACTTTTCAGCCCATCTGTTATATATGTGGTGGTGGTTGGTACCTAATCTCTGTGAAAAAGCAATGACGTTATAACTAAAAACCGCCAGGTAATTTGAACCATAGCCGTCCTGCGCCTTAGCTACGCTCGTTACCACACGTTGGGCAACGTCAGCCATTGAATAAAACTATTTTTCAAACTGTAACAGAAACATTTTCATGTTTTAATTTTAAAAGCCGAAAGGCTTTTAAAAAATTTTAATAATAAATGATAAAATGATAAATACCAAGTTGTCTAAAAATAATTTTCCCTATTTGTAGGCATCTTCACAGTTAAAACTAATGAACCGAACGAAACCAAATGTCATATATAGATTGGTGGAAGACCTGGGGAGATAATTTCTCAAAAACAAGTGATATAAAAAAAATTAAAGTCGATTCCAACTTCTTTTTTCACTGTATTGCAGAAAGTCCTTTATAAAAATTTTCATTCATTTTTTAAGTTCCTCTGGCGCCATCTATGGGTAGATACATGCAACTTAAATTAAAAAAACGAACTAAGATGAATTAATTGAATTTAATGAATGAATTAATATTTAAAAACGAACTTTGGTATTAACGTCCAGTGTCATCCACTACAAGCTTGAAAAAATGTATTTGAACGTGAGTGGATGGATAAAAAGTATTTTATGAACGATTGGAAATTTGAATAAGATATATAGAGGGAAAGTGTGAGTTAATAGAAGGAATTGAAAAAAGGTGTTGGCGATTTTGAAGATACTGAAGTGATGCTTTTTGAAGGTGGTGAAGATTTTTTGTGCTGCTGTCACGTACGCACTTTGAAATGTACACAATTTAAGTTGATTTTTCAAATGTTCTAGTGCTTACGTGACAGTAGGTCCCGTTACTTTCTTTGATTACTGATGAGAAATATCGGTAAATGCTGAAACATTCGTCATTCCTCAATTGCAGAAGCGGCAGAGCTTGGACACGACCGTTTTTATGCAAGATGGAGCACGGCCACATATTCTTCGTTCAGTCCAGAACCTGTTACGACTGTATTTTTGCTATGAGAAAGTTATTGTTCAACGTTCTATTTTCAATTAGATGCTTTGCGTAATTGAAAAATATATATATTATTACAGCTGCTGTCATTTTTAAATACTTCTTATCTGACCATTTAAAAACTTTTTTTTTTTTTGCTAAACTGATTTGTATCTACTTTTTCAAAAAGAAAAAAAGCATAAATAAATATAATGAACGAAAAAAGCTCGTGAAAAGAATGTAAAAAATAAATATAAATAAATAATATGCATGATATATCTCAAAAAAAATTGAAAGTAGTCAAGAAAGAGACGCAACTTACTCTACACAAAGATTACCCATAATTTCATAGGATAAAAATATCGTTCCAAAAATAAAACAAGCTGTAAAATATATTTGGCGTACTGTGATGGTAGTTTTTTTAACTGAAAGGGATATGATATTAAAAAGTAAAATTTTTCTTATAATTTTATTGACATCAATGAGTCATTTAACACTGATTTTATAACATATTTAAGTAATTTCCAGAAAACTAATAATAAATACACTAGAGTCGAAAATCGCTTAACTGAGTTTCAGCTTAACCAAGTTACTAAACAACAATAAATAATAATAATAATATTAATAATAATAAATAAAATAAAATAAACATATTAAAAAAATTTTATGGTTCTTTTCTGACCAAAAAAATGTTTTCTTGATTTTTCTTCCCCTGCAGTCTTTGGAGCTGTTCTTACTTAGAAGTAATTTAAACCACAACCCCTGATATTCGGGATATTTTTTAATATTAAAGCCTGAAAATGTTTATTCACAAACATGCGTGTTCATCTAAATAAGGTAAAAATATTTTTAAGGCAATACCTAACAATAACCAAAATCCTTTGAGTTCACACTTCGCTTTATTACCCCCATAGCCCGACTCGTAGCTCAGTGGCAATGTGTGCCGCCAGAGCATGAGGGTTGATGCTTAAACCGCTGGCGGCATTTTTGTAGACACTGTTTCAAAATACGAGGAGACTCGATGATTTGTGGTGTTCAGCATCTTGCTTAATGAGTCGACCACCCGGTAGTTGCTTGTCGGGTTTTCCTCATAGGATATGCAAACGCGGTACTCGAAAACTTCTTTCCGAAGTCCTATAATAATAATATTATTATTAATAATAATATTACCAATTATTTTTGCCATCACTGTTCTGTTGTTCACGGTTTGCAACCATGTCCTGTGCAATTTCTACTATTCATCCACTGTGCAATGTCTTCTTCAGCCAAGGTTTCATAAGTCTTTGTGCACCCCACCAAAGATTCTCCTCAATATTGGCTTCGCAATTGAGCTTTTTTTGAGCAATCGATGGGTGTTTCACCCCGAACGCCGATTTCTGGCAGAAACTCAGACTTTGTTTTAATCGTAACTGAAAAACTTTCGTACGAGTTTAAAAATACGAGGAACTCAAATTGAATAGTTTCAAAGCTCCCAGAACAACAGTTCAAAATCTTTGGGAAAATCTCAAGTTCCCCATTAGGTTGTAAAAGGTTTATATTCATGAAACTAATCATTTTATCAATATATTTAAAAAAGCGATAATACCGCAGATACTATTTTAATTAATGAAAAAGCATAATTTTAGTGGAGAATGCAACATCGCTATTTACCATAATATTAAATTTATATTAATGCTTTGAAGCCATTTATTAAATGTTGTACTTCTTATACACTGACACACAAATTTTTCTTGAGATACACTATTTTTCGAAATATGTGTATCCTCAGCGTCCTGCCTTGTAGGATAGCTTTCACACATCCCATGAGTGTCTACTCATGGATGGAGGGCCAAGCAGTTTATGATGAAGAACTGGAAGAAGTTTGACTTGGCCTGAGCTTACGAAGGCCAGCTGACCTCTTTAGGGAATTCACCTGCTGCCTTGCACATCCTATGAGAGAAAACCCGGCAAACAACTACCAGGTAGTCCGACTAATTAAGCAAGAGCGCCGAAATTATCACTAAACCATCAAGGCTCCTTTTGAAGCAGGCGTTCGCAAAAAGCCGCCAGCGAGCATCAGCCCTATCGCTCACCAGCGGCACATACACTGAGCTACGAGGCGGCCTGAAATAAATTCACCATTTGAAGGCATTAGAAGAAGCGATTATTTGAAGTTTATCAAAGAGTAAATAATATAGTACTTAGAATATTTTTCTTCTTTATATTTTAGAGTAATACTTAACATTAAAATCAGCAGTTTTGAATTTGAGCAGAAATTATCGCATTTCAATAAATAAAAGAATAACAAATTGCATCTAAGGTTTTGTTTCGTATTATTTCGGCAACTCTTCCAAGCAGCCTCTTCTCCCTTGTGCAACGACTTCATGAATCCTGCTGAAACAGGCACCAACAGCCAACGTGTGGAAAAGGAGGCCTGTGGTGACGACACACACACAACACACCAGCCCCAGAATCTCATTGAGAGTGCAAAAGACTTATGAAAACCTTGAAGCTGGAGAAGACAGTGGTCAGTGGATGTACACAGTAAGAAAGTGCAGATGACATGGCCAGTGTCAGAAATGGCTGAAAAACCGCGTACAGCAGACAGTGATGACGCATCTGGGAAGACTCTTAAGATGGATGAAAGGCTAGTGAACGTATTGAACAGCAAGTTTTAACAACATTTATACAATCTCCCACAAATAAGTATCAATGACTTTCCTTTCGAATGAACACTTTGTTCCCCCATTTTTATGAAAGCACTAGCACTGTAAGTATATGTAATCATAAAAAAAATTAGTTTAAAAATAAACAACATGTGAAACAACCAGTAAAATAGTTAAGCGATACATAATAGCTGATTATAAATGAATGTCACTGTTCTTAAAGCGCGGGGTGCTTGCACGACATTTTTAAAACTAACCTGCATTTCGAATGAAACGAGTGGAAAAATTATAACGGAGAGTAATGAGCACCCCACGCTTTTAGAACAGTGACATTCATTTTCTCGTCAGTCATTTTATTCTTCTGTTAACAAATATTTTTACTTTTTAGTTTGATTAACTCTAAAGCGTGTTTTTTAGTTTTTTTTTAAATTATTAATTTAGAATTTAAAAGATGTTTTCCCGGTTTTTAAACTAACTATTTTTAAATAGATCCCGAGTTAAGAGGACTGGAACTATATTTCTTACAATATTTTTGTTTTTTCTGAGTAAAAACAAAGGCTAAATGCGAATAGGTCGAGCCAGCCAGATTCGTGATAGGAATCTCCTGATCAGTAATCAGGCGAGTTATCATCCATTGTGCCACTGCCCCCACGTAGGTTTGAATGTCCTTTCTACGTGGCTTTTAAATTGCTCCTTCATAAGTTAAATAAAATCACTAATCCTACGATCCTAATCATGATGAGATAATAAACTTATCAAAATATTTTAGTGTCGTCGGTCCTTGATAAGTCTGCAACGTTTAAATTAAATCTGATCGCTTTCCAGTAGGGCAAAAATCGAGCCCAAAGAGTCAGTATCAAATGAACAAACACACAGGTGAAACTAATAAAAGCGTATTAATAACAAATTGGGTATAAATTAAATACAATTCATTTAGTGAATGTGTACTTATACTGTCTGATTTGTGTAATTCCTGCTCTTAAACCGGTTTTTCCCCTTGCTGACTGAGATGAGTATGATGTATGTGATATTAACTGGAAAATCGAACTGCATATATATAGATAGACAGAGGATAGGATAGATATAATCCTGGATCCTCCAATATATCGATCAATAAAAGGTTTTTAAAAAAAAAAATTAAATTACATTAACTAAATTATTTTTTAAAAATTTAAATTTAAAAGAAAATATATTGTTTTAATTTTTAATTAGTTAAATTTTATATATTAGAAGTCTTATGTGAACTAGACCTGAATAATTTCGATCACTTTGAATGAATTGCGTGTCTCGATTTCATTGCTATATTTTTTATAATGTGTACTTCTTAGGTATGGCTTCCGGAGATTGCTTTTAGAGGAACTTCGCCCACATTTGAATGTGTCGTATAAGGGGTTAAAGCCCACCAGGCAGGTAAAGCTTGTAAATTCCCACCAGGTAGCCTGAGCCAGTCGATGCGAAATATTTATGCATCGTTACAATCGCCACGAGTAATCTAGTTTCTTGTTGTTGTTGTTGACATATCCTCAGTGTTCTGCAGTGAAACGAGACGGGCATCTCGTGTGAGTAGTCTACTCATGGATGGGGGAAGGGGCAGCTTCTGTTCTGGATGGAGCACCAGAGAGGTAGAAGTCTGACTTCTGCTCCGTGACGCTCTTACAGTCATAGGAGACCGGGACCGACGGTTTAAAGTGGATTCCGTACCACTACAAACATCCATGGCACAAAGCCAACTCGAACCCGAAACCTGTGGCATCCGAGCACCAGAGAGCAAGACACCTGCCATTCAGGCCCCAATCTTGCTTCAGGGATTGCGACGGACGCCGCCAGCAGATTCAAACCTGAGTCATCCTGCAGACTGCTGCGATAATTACCATTAGGCAAAGAATTGGGATTACAATGAATTGACTGTGTAAAATTGACAAGTGTCAATGAAAAAGTCTTTAAAATGTTCCAGAAAATGATGGTTGACTTCACGCTGCTGCCCAAATTGGTGAGGCGTTTCAAATAGCTTTCTTTAGCGACAAATGGGATCATCTTCAAATGTGTAATTGTAAACGGAGATTTGTTGTATTCGTTAAAAATGACTGAAAAATATATTACATCGTACAGCAATATTAGTTGTTAATATTCAAAGAAACCTTAGTAACCTTACTGAACAAAATTTGTCTTTTTGCCTTGTACTTACCATGACTGGCTTCGCAAAAGAAGTCACCAAACGGACACTGCGATTAATGTTATTATATACCCAAACCTTATTTTAAAAAGGCATGACCAATAGTTTCTGGAAAGTCATTATACAAAGAATCTCCAATGTCTCTATCACAAAAAAGTACTTACCCTCTGCTTTTTCAAAGGCTTAATTCTTCACCTAATCTTCAGAATCACTCTGTTTATAACTGGACATGACACTTTAATTTTTTAAACAGATTTAAAAATATGAGTAGCTGATCTTTGCAAATGCAATGTAGGTGGTGTACATGATATCGATCCTATTGTTTTTGGCTTGCTCAGGCCTTACATACTAGCAGAAAAGATTTGACGAGAAAGAAAGAACTATTACTCTCAAAAAAGTTTTTTTATTCTATGCCCATCCTCCGACCTCTCGGTCGTGAGTCGACGAGCAGCCCAATACAGTAAAGAAAGACAAAACAATCACTAAAGGCACACAGAATAGGACAAAAAAGGTGGATATGGTAGGCTAGCGCAGTAGGGTGACTGAGGTGCTCTCCAGTCACGGCTCGCCAAAGTCGCAAAGTGGGCAGATATCTGTGGCAGCCAGTCCTTTCTACACAGGTGACTCTGTACGTAGTCTGCAAAATGTTTCAACATGTCAGGTTGGAATGCATCCCTGCTATTACTTGTATATGTGAAGAAATAAATAAATGCAATATTTTATTACGACTCAATATATAACGATCCCGTCCAACTCATGACTTTGGAAGAACTATAGAATAATCCCTTTGAAGGAAACTTTTGCGGCAGAGCAGCGAGGGATCTAATACTATGAGGTGGAGAATCTAGAGTGTAGGGTGATAGTCTTTGAGAGTCAGATGATGGTTGTCATACTATTAAATGTTATGGTTTGTAAATATTGTAAATAATGATGCAGAACAAAAAAGCCTGCTTTTCTTATTAAAATTCCCAAAGAAGGTCCCAAACATTTTTGTACACACAACCTATATAAATAAAACTTTTTTATCCTTTGCCCTTGTCTGACCTCTCGGTCATGAATCGACGAGCAGCTTTGCAGTACAATAACGAACGGCAGTAACTCTAAAGATATTGACACCAACACAAAAGGGTAACAACCCAAAATTCAAATGACCACCAACTCGTCAACTTGTTTTGTAAGTTTGTTTATTCTTAGTCTGATGTTTTCTCTCTGCATCTTATTTCCTTTGTGATGTCAGGTGTACTTTTAAATTTTCCATTTACTTGATGTTTTTTAATATTTGTCATTGATTTGTTTGCTTTTTTACTCCTCGAGCTTAAGCCTGTGTTATACTTTGCGGCGCACTGAAGATTCTTTCTTTTGTATATTTCCAGTAAAAACAAGTAATATATTTTTGAAATCAATTCTACTTTTTCTTTCATAATTCTATTATAGAGTCCTTTGTAAATCCTTTTTCATTCATTTATTTTAAATTTATCTGATGCAATCTATTGGTAGATATATGCAACTTAAATCTAAAAAACTAAAAACTGAATGAATTAAATTTAATGAATGAATTAAATTTATCGTGAATGAACTTTAAATTTAATGAATGAATTAAAATCAATGAATGAATTAATATTTGAAAAACTGTATTCATTAGTTCCAGTGTCATCCACTACAAGTTACAAAAGAGGTATTTGGAACTCGAGTGGATGAACAAAAAGTGTTCTATGAACGATTGAAAATGTGAACAAGATATACAGGGAGAGTGTGAGCTAATAGAAGGAATTGGAAAAGAATCCTTAAAGCATCACACTACTTAATATAGGAAAAATGTTAAACAAGTCATTCCATCAGAAACTGAGTCACCATCAGAATCGAATCTTAAGTTTGTAATATTTTCATGGCCAAATTATTTTTTTAAAAAATTAAAAATGAAAGAGTAATTAAATTTAATTGATGAATTCATCATTTGAAAAACTGCACTCAGATTCAGTGTACAATCCACTGCAAGATAACTGTATTTGAAAACTTGAGTGGATGAATAGAAAGTGTTTCTATGAACGATTGAAACTGACTCAATCCACCCCCACCCCCCGTCCATCTCTGGTATGACCGTAAGCGTCGGAGACAACCTCTTCAGGACTCTCCTCAGGCTTGCAATAGGAGAATCTGGCTTATCCTGAACGATCCAAATCCCGGCGGTGGCATGGAAGCTTTGTGCGGGTTTCGAACTAAGTAACTGTAGATCCCGCTCTAATGAGTTCAAAGAGTGCACAAATGACCATAGAGCGACAAACCAGCCAACCAACACAAACAATTTCCCGACATTATAACTTCTGCACCAAACACAAACATTCTCTTCATCCAATTTTTGTTGCTTGTTATCGCGGTGCGAACGGACTCATGGACTTTATCTTTCAGGCTGGCGCTTTGATCAATGAAGTATTAGCAACGACAACACTCCATCAATAATATAATCACTTCAATCAATAATAATCTTTGAAATTCAGAATCCCACAGAAATTGAACTCAAAAATAAAAATTTCACCTGTAGAATTATCACACACATCTTGGAAGAAGAATATGCAAAATTACAGGAAACCAACAGCCAAATAGATACAACATAGCAATGATACGTACCCAGTACGGATACGTCCAATAGTACGTCACAATGACGAGAGTGTAAGAGAGGGGTATATGAATGATGGCAAAGAAGTAAAATTGTTCACAAGCGCTTTAAAAGCCTTTCAGGGCAATAACCGCATAGTTATGGCACAAAGGAAGCATTTGGATGATTTTTTACGAGGTAGAATTATCCGGACGACTGGAATGGGGATGTACCCAGCTGGAAGTATCCGAGGAACTTGGAATCGCCCAGAGTGTCATCTCAGGCTTTGGCAACGATTCCAAGATGATGGCAATGTGGTAGATGTTACAGCACAGGTCGCCCCCGAGTTACAACGCCGAATGAGGACCGGTATTTAGCAGTTACTGCCAAAAGAAACAGACGGAGCACAGCATCAAGCCTGTCTCGTCAGCTCTCTCTTCAGCTACCGGTACGACAGTTTTCAAGGCAGACCGTGTACAGACGCTTGAGGGCACATTGGTCTATATGCTCGTAGGCCTGTCAGATGTGTTCCACTTACCGCAACTCACTGTCGCCTGCGATTAACCTGGAGTAGAGAGCATGCATTGTGGACACCGCAACAGTGGTCTGGTGTGGTGTTTTCCGACGAGTACAGGTTTAGTTTGCAGTCTGATTCTCGCCGGACTTTCATATGGAGAGCGCCAGGTACCCGTTACCACCATGAGAACACCATTGAACGACACCGTTACGGTGGTGCAGGATGGCATGTTTGGGGAGGGTATTCTTGGTTCCAGAACTGACCTGCATGTTCAGAGTGTAACGATGACAGGCCACATCTATCGGGATGCCATTCTGGAACAACATGTACGTTTGTTTCGGGGCGCCATGGGTGCTGAATTTCTGTTTATGGATGACAACGCCCGTCCTCACCGTGCAAACATTGTAGACGAATGCCTTCAATTGGAGGATATCACCCGTATGGATTGGCCAGCATACTCACCGGACTTGAATCAATAGAGTATGTGTGGGATATGCTTGGCCGACGAATTTAAGCCCGTCAACCCCCCTCCCACCTGTCAACCGGAACTTCGGAGGGCATTGCTTGATGAGTGGTGTAATATTCCCCAAGATCAGATTGATAATTTGATACTCAGCATGCCTAGGCGTTGTAAGGCCTATATTGCATCGTCCGGGAGACATACTCCATATTAACCATCATACTAACCCTGTTATACTGTTTTTTGTAAATAGGTTCTTTTAAATTTGCTCCAGGGAGTAAAAATCGCAATTTTTATTAATTATGTCAAACATATAGCATCTTTTTTTTTGCTCTTTACCTTTTGTTTAATAAATAGGCTTTACAAATAAGTCAAATTTGTTTTGCTTCTGTCTCTTTCTTTGCCTGAACGTCATTATCCTTAATTTATGGACATGAGTGTAGTTTAATATAATTTTCTTTTTTATATCCTTTTTTCATGTATTATTTTTCGCAAAATTTAAAAAAAAAAAACGTATTTACACTAACAAAAACAAAATTATACACTACTTGGTGCTATTTTACTAATAAATGTATGTAAAAAAAATGGCTTCATAAACTTTTCGACGGGTACTGACGTATATGAGAATGAATGAAAAATAAAAAGAAAATCTGAGAAATTATCTAAAAAAAAATAATCGTGCGAGAGAACAAATACAGGGTGATTCAGTGGTCATAGAACACATTTTGAGGAGTAGTACAGATTATTAAAACATACATTTTGCATATGAATATTTTTCCTCTTGTTCCTCTTGGTCGACAGCAACATCTAGACCAAGTCTATGAGTCCGTGTGGTCTCATGGAAGGGGAGGGGAGTGGGGAGGGCAGCTTCAGTTGTGATGGAAGACCCGTTGGTAGAAATCTGACTTCACTCCCTGATGCTGAAGAAGGAAGGAAGTGCCTTCCGGAAGGACTTTTAGGAAACTACACTGTATTTGAGTATCGTATGGAGAAAAACCGGAAAACTTCCCCCAACTAGAGGCAAGATGTTGGGCATCCCAAACGCCATCTAGACTGCTGGTTTTTGAAACAGTGTCTAGAACAACGCCGCCAGCGGATTGAACCTGCCCATCTAATGTTCACCAGCTGCGCACATTTGCCACTGAGCCACGAGTTGGGCATAGCAATGCATGATTGAAACGAACACTTCCGCACATTTCTCTGGTACAATTAGCCAACTTGATATACGTCACGTGACGAGTCTCTAGGGGTCTCTGGCTGGCAACCCCAATGCTCACTCTATTTTTTATTCTTGCTCTCTTTTAGCAATTGTGTTTCCATTTACGAGACTCCAGTGGATTCACCTGAGAACATCGTTACTCGACTGTCCAATAGGAATGTGATGGCATCTTTGGCAGGTGTTCTCCATGAATGGCCGAGTGGCTAGCGCTCTGGCGCTCGGGTTCGAGTCCCCGGCGGTGCCGTTGATGTTTGTAGTGGTTCGGAATCCACTTTAAACTGTAGGTCCTGGTCTAATAGGATCGTACAGCGTTGCGGGAGCGTGTGACTCCACGTCCGTGCGGCTTATCTTCGAGTTACATGCGCCCCTGGGTAATGCAAAGCGAGTAACGTCTGTGCAGCGCTTGCCTTAAGGCATCCAAAAAAAGAAAAAGAAGCATTAATAATGAAGGTAAAATCTGCCAAGTCCTGCCAAAAGAAATCCTGACAAATCGTGCCAAGAAATTCATTTTTATTTGAAATCCACATCTAGTACGTTAAAAACAAAGGTAATCTTCAGAAAAATATAATAATACATAAATTATTTTTATGACTTCCTTCCCATCTTTTCCTTCATAATAAAAAATATATTAATATGTATATGTTTTCTCTTAAAGGCACATAGAATTACCTTAAATTAATAGATTTTCCATTTCTAGTAAAGAAAGTAAATGGTCAATTTATCGATGCATAACAAATTTAATGTCATTTCATCAATGAAATGTTTAATTTATTGCAAAGAATTGTATTTAAAACTGAAATATAAACAAGTAATATAAAAAAAAATTTAAGTCAATTCCTACTTTTTCACTCTATTGCAGATAGTACTTTATAAATAATTTTCATTCATTTTTTTTAAAGTTTATCTGGCACCATCTATTAGTAGATATATGCAACTTAAATTTAAAAGAATTAAAATTAATTCATTAAATTTAAATGAATGAATTACTTGAAAAACTGTAGCTCACAGTGTCATCCACTACAAGTTCAAAAAAATGTAGCTGAATCTGAGTGGATGGGATAGAAAGTATTTATGAACGATTGGAAAATGTGAACAGCAAGATATACATAGGGGAGAGTGTGAGCTAATAGAAAGAATTGAAAAAAAGGTCTTTCACATATTGAACTGTTCTGCAAAAATAATTCTTTTCGAAATTTGTTTTAATTTTATAACTAATTTTTATTAATTACAGTGCTGATTCTAAAAATTAAATTCACTTTCTTTTCTATCACGGAAGATTTTCCCAAAGAAAAGAATGCCTACTTTGCTACAATTAAATGAAATCATGACATCTTGGCAATCAATATTAGATTTATTAACCTACATACCTGTGCAGATTACAATTTTCTTAAATGCTAATAATAAATGAATAATAGACGTAATATAAAAAAGTATGTTGTATTGTATGTCTTTATAATAGATCTTTTTGTGAGTGCGCATTGTAAGAATTGTCACTATTCATTCAACTTTTTTTCAATTCCTATATATATATATATATATCCCTATATATATCTATATATTCCCTATATATATCTTCCCTATATTATCCCTCTATATATTCTCCCTATATATATCTTGTTCACATTTTCAATCCTTAATAAAATACTTTTATTCCTCCACTCAAGTTCAAATACATTTTTTTAACTTGTAGTGGATGACACTGGATGTGAATACAGTTTTTCAAATATTAATTCATTCATTAAATTTAAGTAATTAATTTTAGTTTTTTTTTAGATTTAGGTTGCATATATCTACCCATAGATGGCGCCAGATAAACTTAAACAAAATGAATGAAAATTATTTATAAAGGACTTTCTGCAATAGAGTGAAAAAAAATTAGGAATTGACTTTAAAAAAAAAATTTTTTATAATACTTGTTATGATTATTGTTTTAATATAATAATTTATTCTATTCCTTAAAAGAAATTTTATGAACTCATAATAATGTTTCTTAATGTATTACATTTTTAAAATAAGATTAAGATTTGTTATAAAACTGTACATGAGGGAAAATGAATCCTACAATAAATCCCCCCCCACAAAAAAAAAATACCTCTTATTTCACGGGCAAGTGCATCTCTTGTCTTGAAGACCTTGCCTCAATGGGCAAGGATATCGTTTTTGCAGTAGATCCCAGGCCATTGTGGGATCTTGGGTAATGAGAAGGCGGATTCTCTTGCCAAAAAGGAAACAACCATCACCTAAACCTTTTGTAAAGAACATTTCTTTCCACTCGATGAAACTGATGATCGAGACTTTTTTTCGGAATATTCTATCTACTTGAAGGCAACTCATCTAAAAACCTGGCTTAACTTTATTCTAAACATCCCTGATCAGCCCACGTTTAAAGCTGTTGCCCTTTTGGCCAATCATCTTTTCGAATGAAAATATTTGCAAGCCCAAAATGCATGCTCTGCAGTCTCGCAGAGGACATGGATTCATCTCACCTTCCTGTCTGTCCTGCACTTGTTTCCTCTATTATTGTGTGGGGTCGTTACTGGAAAGCTAGGCCCTTATGGGCTAAACATGTTACTATGCGATTTCCTTCGATTATGGTTGTTGTTTTTCATGTTCTTTTTATTTTATTGCTTTTTCTACCCTTGTTTTTTTTTTTCTTTTTATTTTATTGTTTTTTTGTAGCCTGCCATTGGAAATAAAAAAAATATATATATTTCACGGGCAATTCTTTCATCGTTGGAGAGGTCATGTCACTTGTATTATTAAGGAAATATCTTGTGAACTATATGTTTTTGCGAACTCATTATAAAATGAAAATTAAACGATTTGCTATAAAAACTGCACTTGATGGAATTTTTTCAACATTTTACCTATTATAAGCACCTCCTCCCAAAAAAAAAGACCTCTTGTTTCTAGTACAATTTTTTTTTTCGACGTTGATCTGTGCTATCAAGGAATATTTGTTTGAAATTGTGAATTGTCCGTACCCAAACAAATGAATAAAAATTCTGTGTTTTACGTTTATAAATTTAAAAATCCAAATCCATCCTATCACAGATTAACCATTGATAGTTTAAAAATTGTCAGGGTTACAATAATATTAGGAAGAAGAGTTTTCTCTTAGTATTTCTTTGTAAATTTTTCATTAACGCAGCCTGTAATTCAGTAGTATCAATAGGAAGTAACGTCTCGCTTACTTCCTTTCGTCGTATATACTATTCTTATATGAATCCCTCCTTATGGTTTACTGAACAGGATAATAATATTATTTTGTAAATAGAACTTGACTGTTTAATTCATTATTCTGGATGCGTGGAAATCAACCAAATCTTCCCAGAGATCAT
The DNA here is from genome assembly GCA_021605095.1 of Caerostris extrusa. Taxonomy (NCBI): domain Eukaryota; kingdom Metazoa; phylum Arthropoda; class Arachnida; order Araneae; family Araneidae; genus Caerostris; species Caerostris extrusa. The sequence continues at coordinate 21,181 of BPLR01001505.1, forward strand.
GACAAAAGTTAAGACATGCTCAATTGCACTCATGAAAACGTGAGGAACAGCATGTCGGGAAGATAAGAATTTTTTTTAATTCTTGCTATTTGAAATCTTTACTTATTGCTGACGCCATCATTGCTCATTGTGGACATCAAGCGTCATTATTAAATAATAAAAATAATAATGCTTGATGTCCACAATGAGTTTCTTGTTGAAGATTCGCAGTTCTTAAAAGCTGTGTTAAAAATGAAACAAATCCTTGCCAAGAAATTCATTTTTATCTGAAATCCACATCAAGAACTTTTCATTTATTGGCTAAAAGGCCTGATTGGCCGAGGGACTAGCTCTTGTAGTGATTCGGAATCCACTTTAATCCACTAGGTCCCCCCGTCTAATATGACTGTAAAAAGCGTTGGGAGTAGGGCTGACAATGCTACCCCGTAAAAAGTCAGCGTCACGCAGCCAAGTCAAACTTCTACTTCCGGGTGCTCCATCACAACAGAAGTTTCTCCCCCTTCCATGAGAACACACGGGTTCTTGACCTGGTCCAGATGTTGCCGTCTACCAAGTGAGATAAGAAACAACAGCATTTATTGCTTGTTTTAAACTTGTATCACTGATCACAATTTAAAAATTTTTAAATGGTTATTTTTTCGTTATTTTAAAAATCTATACCTTGAAGATATTAAATACTGCCACAACTTTATAAAGTGGTTTAACGTATAACGATTAACAACAGAATAAAAGTTCAACTTTTCAATATTATTATTATTTCATTAGAATTTTTAACATTAAATTATTGCTGAATTACTATTAATAAGGCATTTATAATCCAGATGTTCAGAATGGTGAAATCAGTAAATATTATCAAGATAAATAATTCACTTGAACTCAACACACAAGGATCCGTACATGCATCAGAAACTGATGCAGAAACTTTGCAATTTTTTATGCATCGCTATTAATAAGTTTTTTTTTTTTTTTTTATTCTGGGCATTTGAATTTATTTGAATAATATAATTTATTAATGCAATAATGGCAGATACATAACAGATTCAGCATTAGCCAGGTTGAACGGGGGGGAGTTGTTCCTGCTATCCCACATTTTTTCCACTACAGTTGCGTACAAAAACCACCATTTGATTAGTTTGTTTGACGTTCTTCTTTCATTTTTTTCGCTTGATTTGGGCAAATCAGACCAAGACCTACGGTTTAAAGTGGATTCCGAACCACTCTCAAACATCCATGCCATCGCCTGTATTCGAACCTGAAGTACCAAAGGTCAGAGCTTCAGTTAATTGACCATCAGACTGCCCACCATTTGGAGCATTCATTCCTTAGTCTCTAGCACTTCCACCAGGAGTTTCAACTGAGTTTAATGCCCATTCCAGCCATAGTCGTGGAACTTTGCTTTGGACAGTTTGGCTGCAACACATGGATCAATGACGAGCTGTGCAGCTAGCTTGCAGTGTGTGTGTGGGGTGGGGTGGGGATTGATTTTCGAATTTTCTGGCGGCATTGTTGTAGTTACTGCTTTTTAAAAAACCAACAGACTTGATGGTGATTGTGACAATGTGTGTAAATTCGTCAGACTACCTGGGGGAGTTTGTGGGTTTTCTACCATAAGACACGCAAATGCGGGGCAGTTACCTGTAAAATATAACTCGGAAGGTACTATTCTCGCTCTTCATCCTTCAGTGGACTGTTCGTTGTATACATCTTGCCTACCGATGTCCCTCTCCCTCACTTCTAACCTCGTTCCTAAAGCTACGTAGTCCTAGGTATGGGGAGTGAACTATGGAGGAAAGAAAAGTTCTGTAGACCAAATCCTCTTATCCACCTGTTATCTACCTTCCTGTCGTTGGCATTTTTTTTATTCAAATAATTAATAGTTTAAATAAGATTTAATTTTCTAAATATAAATTTGCCATTCGTTACTTTTATCATCATGTGTTTTATAAAAAACAACAAATTCCGCTAATTTCAAAATTCGCACTGTGTTCATGGAGAATAGTTTGGTCGATGCCCCCAACAAGCCATGCCACTTCGAAAATGGGCATGATACCTCCTATCCCACTCTGAGTCGCTCGATAGGTGAATAGGTGTGAATTTGCCACCATCGCACAATACTGTCAAGACCTCTTTGGACACAAACAAGCCCAACATTGCTTTCACACACACTCCACACAACTGCACGCAAGCACCACTGATGCTTTCTTCTCCTTCTTCTTACGCATTAAGCTACAATACCTTTTATACGTGTTACTCGGATATACGACGACAAAATATTATGAAAAGTGCCAAGTGAACCTGTTGACTCCATGAGTTCTTCTTTTTTTCAGTTTTTATTTTGAGAAACCGGTCTTTAATTCTAAGTCAAGTTGGTTGTAAGCTGTTTAATAGTTCTTTCGAATTTGAAAAGAACTCTTAAATCGAATGTTGTTATGTATTTATATTTCAAGCCAGAGCAATTTAAAAAGAGTAACTTTCACTTTTCATTCAAGAAGTGGAAGAAAGTTTAAAAAAAGTAACTGAACCTTGTCAGCAACCAAAACGAGTCTTCAGTATAATAAGAGTTGCTATAAAGCATTTCTATGCAATGGAGAACATTGCATAAAAATAGGTTCAATGTTTTGGTTTAATAGCTGGATGTAACTGATTACTTTCGAAGATTTGATTGGATCTAGAATAGAATTCTTAGAAAGGAATCGTCCTTCAACTTGATATTCATGTGCTTGATGTCATAAGTGTATTAGCTGAGCAATTTTCTGGTATTTGAAGTAAGAATTGTGTAAATTGCTATTATTTTATATTAAAAATGAGGTTAGATTATCATTATTATGCATTATAGATTGTACCGACTACAAATGAAGGGGATTCCGTGCTCTGTAAGAGAAAGAATCAACTCCGATCATGTTTGAATTATTTTAAAAACTCTACAAAAAAATGCTACTTATATTAGTTGGAATATTCAAAACCAAATAATATATGTTTGTAATAAACTAATTATACGACACATAGTAACAGCCATAAATTTAAAAATAAAAACCTAGTGTTTTTCCTGATTAGCCGATTAAATCTATCATATAGACACAATTGAAGGTTGTGTAAATGATAAAAAAAGAAATAAAATATGCGAACAACATTTACAGTTCGCACCTGTTTTCAAATACGACAGAACAAACTTCTGCGAATACGATCACAAATTACGCAAATGTATTTATCGTTTTTATATGGACAAAGTGGGGCCTGAATAACCGAGTGTCTAGCGCTCTGGCGCTCGTTTCGGCGCCACAGGTTTCGGGTTCGAGTCCCGGTGGTGCCATGGATGTTTGTAGTGGTTTCAATCCACTTTAAGCCGTAGGTCCCGGTCTCCTATGACTGTAAGAGCGTCCAGGAGCCAAAGTCAGATTTCTACCTACGGGTGCTCCATCAGAAGAGAAGCTCTACCTCTTTTCCCTCCACGACAACAACAACATATGGACAAAGTTACCGTGGTTCAATAAATATTAGTTGGCTGATTCATTGACTTAACTGAAAGTATTTTTGAGGACAAAATCTGCTAATGTAACTTGAACACCACCACCTGTGCAGCAGTGGTATGAAGGAAGAGCCCTGGTGGCGCACTGTCACTACAATGTACCAGCAAGAGCAAACATGTCTTAGCACACTGATTAGTGGTCACTTCAGATCTCTGTCTTATTTCAACGGTAGCAAGATATACCCAATTTGCACCAAGTGTCGTGCCAATTTCCCCGTTCTTACAGTCCTATCAGACCGGGACCTACGTTTTAAAGTGAATTCTGAACCACTACAAATATCCAAGGGCCAACGGCCATACCATGCTGAATATACCGGTTCTCGTTAGATCACCGAAGTCAAGCATCATTGGGCGCGGTCAGTACTTGGGAGGGTGGCCACCTGGGAACACCGCGTGCCGTTGGCTTTCACAAATTTGGGACCTGAATGGCCGAGTGTCTAGCGCTCTGGTGCTCGATGCCACAGGTTTCGAGTTCGAATCCCGGCGGTGGCATGGATGTTTGTAGTGGTTCGGAATCCACTTTTAAGCCGTAGGTCTCGGTCTCCTATGACTGTAAGAGCGTCACGGAGCCAAAGTCAGACTTCTACCTACGGGTGCTCCATCACAACAGAAGCTGCTTCCTTCCCCTTCGATCATGAGTACGTATGGGCTCGTGGGCTTGGCCAACCAAGTGGGATAAGAAACAACAACAACAAATATCCATAACACCGCCGGCACTCTAACTCAAAGCGCTAGAGTATTGAAATTACTTGAGATAATAACCTATCACTCTTTTTGGATAATTGTTGGTCTTATACCATTGTGGCATCACTACTTTATGATGAGTTATTATTTGTTCAATTGATATTAATTACAAAAAAAAAGATGTTTTCTAACTGTAATCAATTTGAATTCCTGCGAAATAATATTGGTTAGGATTTTAGCACAATTTTGTTTTTCAATTTTTAGTAAAATATGTATATTCTTTAATTGATATATGTTTAGTTAGATATATATATATATGTACATACATATACAAATAAATATATATGTCACAATATGTATATTCTAAACTAAACACCAACAACGACAACTGAAAGTGAGCGAAAGACAGCCTTGAAAAATCTATTTCTACAGCATTACTCGTAATAAAGTATACATACAGTTATACTATATGAAGATATGCCCAAACTTTTAAGGCAATGTTCAATTAAATGAAATAAATGTAGGTCAGTGTTTTAGTACGTGAGATTTATACTATTCCTATTAAAACACTTAAACTGTCATGTGCTATTTTCATTCACTGTTTATACTTAAGAATTGTATAAATGGAATGTTAAAAAAACAATATTATAGTATATATGACAAACGTAAAGGCTTTATGGCTCAGTGGTAATGTGTACAGATAGCGTATTGATGACGACAATCACTGCTTTCAAAATGAATAGACTTGATGATGATTGATGTTAGTCAGGCTGTCTGGTGGGAGTGGGCAAGTTTTTCTCTCATACAACATGTGAGGTAGTAACCCCTAGAAAACCTCCAGGATCTTCATGTGCTCATTTCTTGGACTGTACTCTGTACATAGACTCTCAATGTACTCTTCAGTGGACTGCTCTTGGCATGCATAAGTGGAACGCACGGCCTACAGTTGCCCAACTCCACTCCAAAAAAATACAGAAAGCATAGGGAAAAACTGTACTGACTCCTGATTCATAAATGTTCTGTGTGTGACTCATCCTCAGTGCCCGGCAATGCCGAACGGACATCCCAAGAGTGATCCACTCATGGAGGGAGGAGAAAAGGGGCAGCTTCTGTTGTGATGGAGCACCCGTAGGTAGAAGTCTGTTAGACTTGGCTCCTACTCGTTGAAAAAGCAGGATAATCTTTTTATGAAGTAGGGTTGCCAACCCTAAGTCCAACAGTCATATTAGACCGGGACCTACTATTTAAAGTGGATTTATAACCACTACAAGCATCCACGACACCGCCGGGATTCGACCCTGAAACATGTAGCACCAAAGCGTTGTTGTTGACGAATCCTCAATGTCCTGCAGGGCGGGACGGGCATCCCATGAGTGATCTACTCATGGATAGAGGGAAAGAAGCAGCTTCTGTTGTGATGGCACACCCGTAGGTAGAAGTCTGACTTTTGCTCCGTGACGCTCTTACAGTCCTATAAGACCGGGACCTACGGTTTAAAGTGGATTCCGAACCACTACAAACATCCATGACGCCGCCGGGACTCGAACCCGAAACCTTTGGTACCGAGCGCCACAGCGTTAGCCACTCGGCCAGCAGGCCCATAAATATTCTCTAAATTAGATGCTCGGGTGTTTTTTTCAGGACTTATTTCTGGTTACTATAGTAAAATCCCTTTTCTTCACACCACCTCTCCCCGGACCTATTGATACTTAGACTCCTATTAGTTAGAAAGGTGAGAGAAGAACATCGGTGGGCCTCCTGTATACCACGAATGGCTCACCGACGGAGGATAGCGCTTTTCGAGAGGACCTTTAGAGATAACATTGCCAGCATTTGAGAGTCGTATCGAAAAACTCTGACCAGAAAGCGATATGAGATCTGTTACACACATTGTCACAATTGTCATCGAGTCTCCAGTTTCTGAAAACAATGACTACGACCATGCCGCCAGCGGATTCGAACCTCAGATCTCCTGCACGCCAGCTGTTAGTGGCTCGTTGCCACTAAACCAATAAATCACAAACATTGATGCGTCGTTCTTTTGTAGTATCTTGCATGAAAAAGAAAAATGAGGAACTCCTGGTTGACGTGCTTTGCAGACACTGCCTTGAAAAAGGAATAGATTCTATAAAGATTATAACAGAATGTGGGGCCTGATGGCCGAGTGACTGGCGCTCTGTACCACAGGTTTTGGATTCGAGTCCCGGCGGCGTCATGAATGTTTGTAGTGGTTCGGAATCCACTTTAAACCGTAGGTCCCAGTATTTTCGTAGAGTGTTGTGGGGATATTGTCACTCTGTGTGCGTAGCTTATCTTCAAGCTATACGCACCCCTTGGTTGTGCTAAATGAGTAACAGATGTTCAGCCCTTGTTTATGGCATAAAGACTAACTGCCTCTGTATTGTCAACTGCAGTAGAACAACTACAACAATAAAATGTTTCATATAAAATCACCTTCCACTGGGATGTTTGAACCTTTCCTTCAATTTGACACGCACTTTAGAAACAGACACCTTTTGAAGTCCTACCGGAAAGCATGATTTATCACTACCATCTTCAAAACCAATCTCGATCCAGAGAAATGCTATTTATATCATAAAAAGGGCAAGCTTTAAAACGTGCGAAAAGCATACATATTTAAGAGCTGTAACAATGTCAATTCAATCAGCGCCTCCTACATTCTTCATTATCGACTACTTTAACCGAACGCTCCAATGTCCGGATCTCCCCTACAGTGAATCTCTTTATTAATTTCCCTTCGAAAGTGTCGACAATAGCTCATACATCGGTGCTGAGGAAGTAACCTTCAGAAGAATCTCGAGTTACTAGGTTGACGGCGGTTACTGAGGCGCCTTTGTCCATTGTATTGGCGCACTTTTTGGCGACAAAAGCTGTCTCGGACCTTCCTATGCGAGTACGAATATTTTTCGTGAATTATTGAAAAGTTGGAAGGCCGTCCAATATTTAATAGGATATTTTGAACTGAGTCCAGTGTTCAACGTGATTTACAGCATTTCATTTAAATAAATAATTGTTCCTGATAATAGACAAATTAAGAAAGTCGGAGCAACCTAGTTGAAAGAGGTTGAGATTTTTGTACTAAGGGGCTTGATTTCGAATCTGGTCGAGTGATGGCTTCCGTGTCTATACCAGATATGGGCATGATAAATCTTCAGGTAGTAATGTTCTTTCATTGAGCTCCAGGAGGAAAAAGAGGGATGCTGTGTTCAAGGTAATAAATGGGCTCAAAAATGTGCTGCTGCAATAAAGTTGCAGTGTAACAAGATCTCTATAGTGCATCCTGGATAAAACTGAACGTGCTACATATGCATCGTTGTAGCCCCAAATGACTTTGATCAAAAGGATTGGCATTCGAATCAATATAGACAAATTAAGTCCCGTTAAACCAAAAGAAAGGCTAAAATGAAAAAAAAAAAGGCTAAAATGAAAAAAAAGGCTAAAAAATGAAAAAAGGCGCTAGCCATTCGGCCATCAGGCCCCTTTTTCCCAAAAAATACAAATCAGGACGAATCAAACTATAGAAATCAAGCAATGTTTTCACAGCCACCATTTATATCCAAAATCCATTATGTTCGCCCCTGAAATTCCTTCCTTCTTCTTCTTCCTTTTTACAAGCTGAGAAAAAATGTCAGATCCAGTACCAAGATTCATTAACGAAAATTCTTCCCCAAAGTCTGCTTTCTAAAGAAACTAAACAAGATTATGAAGGCTTTCCCAAAAATGTTTCAAATTCCCAAAAAGAGAACATGTGTGAGTGCTGTTAATGCTATTGACGAGAACATTTTGATCCTTATGAGCCGGAGAGTTTCTCAAACCTGTGGATAGTGTTGTGTCAAGTGAAAAGCTTTGTAAAAGAAGTAAGTGGAAATCCATATATTTAATAATTTGTGCAAACATGTTTAAAGGTGCTAAAAAGAAGATTTGCGGCTCATTGCCGCAGAAATAAATTTGATAGTATCTGAAAATTAACAATTTCAGATTTATATGATGCAATTGAACAAAGTGATGTGTTTAAAAATAGACCAGACATGGTTAAAGACATTGCCAACACGATTATTGACAATCGTAAAAATGAGGAGCAACGGCAAATAGATCTGGAAAAATAAAATTAGAACGAGTTAAAAATGAATTAGAACTCGCAAAAATTAAAAATGAAAGTAAATCAGAAGTGTGTGACGGTGAAGCCAAACCAGATACTATTGATCAAGTAATAAAAAGTGTTAGAACTTTAACTGTCAGAATCCCCACTCGACCGGAAGGGTGGAGTTTTTTCTTTAATTCTTTAGAGCGCGCATTTAATATTAAAGAAGTACCTGAGATATATAAAGCTGAGATTCTGCTAAATTTATTAGGAGAAAAGCTTCTAATATAATAATTTATTTAAGTGATAAAGATATAAAAAATTATGAGACAATTAAGTCAGTTGTGTTGAGAGTATGAGCCTTCACCACAAGCATGTTTAGTTAATTTTAGAAAAGCTGAGCGCTTAAATGAATCGTATGTGCAGTTTGCGTCGCGATTAACTACTAATTTTGAATATTATTTAAAATTAAGAAAAGTGTCGGATTATGAAACATTAAAACAATTAATAGTTTCTGATAAGTTATTTCAAACCTTGGATAGAGAAATCGCATCTCACATAGGTATACGACAAGCAGATAGTTGGTTCCCCCCAGTAAAATTAGCTGAAGAATGCGATATTTACACTCATGTCCATAAATTAAGGATAATGAAGTTCAGGCAAAGAAAGAGACAGAAGCAAAAACAAATTTGACTTATTTGTAAAGTCTATTTATTAAACATAAGGTAAAGAGCAAAAAAAGATGCTACATGTTTGACATAATTAATAAAAATTGCAATTTTACTCCCTGGAGCAAATTTCAAAAAAGAACCTATTTACAAAAAAACAGTATAACATGGTTAGTATGATGGTTAATAGGGAGTATGTCTCCCGAATAATGCAATACAGGCCTTAAAACGCCTAGGCATGCTGAGTATCAAATTATCAATCTGATCTTGGGGAATATTACACCACTCATCAAGCAATGCCCTCCGAAGTTCCGGTTGACAGGTGGGAGGTGGTTGACGGGTTGCAATTTGTCTTCCAAGCATATCCCGCACATGCTCTATTGCATTCAAGTCCGGTGAGAATGCTGGCCAATCCATACGGGTGATATCCTCCAATTGAAGGCATTCGTCTACAATGTTTCCATGGTGAGTACGGGCGTTGTCATCCATAAACAGAAATTCAGCACCCATGGCACCCCGAAACCAACGTACATGTTGTTCCAGAATGACATCCCGACAGATGTGGCCAGTCATCGTTACACTCTGAACATGCAGGTCAGTTCTGGAACCAAGAATAATTCCTCCCTAAACGAGCCATCCTGCACCACCGTAACGGTGTCGTTCAATGGTGTTCTCTTGAGGTAACGGGTACCTGGCGCTCTCCATATGAAAGTCCGGCGAGAATCAGACTGCAAACTAAACCTGGACTCGTCGAAAATCATCACACCAGACCACTGTTGCGGTGTCCACAATGCATGCTCTCTACTCCAGGTTACTTTCAGGGATACAGTGAGTTGCGGTAAAGTGGAACACATCTGACAGGCCTACGAGCACATAGACCAATGTTCCCTAAGCGTCAGTACACGGTCTGCCTTGAAACTGACGTACCGGTAGCTGAAAGAGAGCTGACGAGACAGATCTGATGCTGTGCTCACCGTCTGTTTCTTTTGGCAGTAACTGCTAAATACCGGTCCTCATCCGGCGTTGTAACTCGGAGGCGACATGTGCTGTAACATCTACCACATTACCATCATCTTGGAATCGTTGCCAAAGCCTGAGATGACACTCTGGGTGATTCCTCCTCGGATACTTCCAGCTGGGTAACGTCCACATTCCAGTCGTCCGATAATTCTGCCACGTAAAAATCATCCAAACATCCTTTGTGCCATAACTATGTGGTTATTGCACTGAAAGGCTTTTAAAGCGCTTGTGAACAATTTTACTTTTTGCCACCATTCCTTATATACCCCTCTCTTACACTCTTGTCATTGTGAGGTACTATCCGCGCCATCTGGTGGTTTCCTGTAATTTGCATATTCTTCTTCAAGATGTGTGATAATTCTACGGGTGAAATTTTTATTTTAGAGTTCAATTTGTGTGTGATTCTGAATTATCCTTAATTTATGGACATGAGTGTATGTTGCATCGCGTGGAAAGTCAATTTACGAAGGCACAAGTAACTTACAAAAAGTAAAACTAATTTTTAGAAATTCTAAAAAAATTGTGTCAAAAGTGTTTGTTTCCGGGCTTAAAGATTGAATTGTATTTTATGTGCTAAAATTCACCATATTTTTAATTGGTCCTAATTATTTAAAAATGTCAGTGAATGAGAGAGTTGAGCTTCTTGTAAACAAAACCATATGTGTTTTAATTGTTTACAAATTAATTGTTCAGTATCTAATTGCAAATCAAAAGTATCTTGTTTTTGTAAACGTAAACACCAAAAGTTTACACTACCAGCGCAAAAAGCGCAGAGAATCGTGATGAGTTGTATCAGAAAGAACGTAATGAAATCGGTTCCAATACCCCGTTTTCCCATAGCTCAAGAGTTTTAACCCAGCCGGTGAAAGTACTTCTCCAAATAGTAATAAATTATTTGCAGCTACGAGCTTTATGCTAAGTGGATCCAAAACAGTTCTGTTGAGCACAGCAAATGTTATTTAGATAATAATAATTCAGGAAATTCATTAGAAGTAAGAGCGCTCTTAGATCAAGGTTCAATGGCCTGTTTTTTTATAACTAGAAAAATGCGGATAGACTTAATTTAAAAAGAAAGAAAAAAATAATCTAGTAGTATCGGGATTAAATGACGCGTCTTTTAAATATTAAAAATCAAGTTAGTGCTAAATTAAAAAATAATTCAAATAGCTACGAAAGAGAGTTGAAATTTTTAGCTGTTCCCCGAATTACTAATGTAACCCTAGCAAAAATATTAAAAGTTAATATGTATGATTTAAGTAATATTGAGTTAGCGGATCCACAATTTAACATTCCTGGTAGAATAGATATTTTATTAGGGCGCAGATTTTTTTATAGCCTTTGAGATCAGGACAAATATATCCCCTGAATCTAACTTAGTTTTTACAAAAATTCGTGTTTCGATATGTTGTTTCCGGGAGTGTTCCTTGTGATTTAAATGAGAATATTCATTGTGGATTAATTAGAGATAATTATGAGCAGTTAGATAAAACTGTTAAAATCTTTCTGGAAAATAGAAAACATAGAAATGGACATTCCTCTAATGATGAAACCGGATATATGAAGAGCATTACAAAAATAATTTTTATAGAGATATAGAAGAGAAATTAAAATGTTAAAATGAAGATCCTAAGGCGTTTGGGGAAAATCTAGAGAAGACATTGCTAAAAAGGTTAGATTCCTTATGGAGGCGATTAGTGAAAAGATCCTGATTATTTTGTTATTATATAAAAGATTTTTTAAGTGAATATGAAGAAATGGGTCACATGAATCAAATTAAAGAAAGTGAAGAAGCTGAGGGTGCGCTATTTAGGCACCTCACTTAGGTTGAAAAGTATACCTTCTCTTTCAAACATGGAAGTGAAAACAAAACTTCATGTCGTGTTTAACGTCTTCCCTTACAACCGAAATTAACAATTCTTTACAATATAACGGAGGGTAATACAAGACGACCGCCAATTATGGTTAGATTTCATAAGCACATTTATTCAAATTTTTCGTGGACTAATACCAGAACGCCAGCTTCTTTGTTTGATCAAAGAAAATTGCGGCGTATTTTTGTGGAAAGACGGAATTAATGAGCCAGTTAAAGAATACGAACTCCTATAACTGTGTATACGGAGCCAGTTAGAGTCTACCTTTAGCTAGCTACGCAAGTACACTGCTAACATCAGATGAGAAAGATAACTTTTAACTATCGGCGCCTATTGGCAGAGGACTTTATATGGACGATGTCCTTTCCGGCGCAAATACCGTAACGGAAGCTCTCGGGACCCCACTAAAGAGTTAACAGAAATTCTGAACAGAGGTGGAATGCATTCCCATCAGTGGTGCAGCAGTGGAAATTTTTTCTGACAGAGTGACCGAGGCTGATTACCCTTCTTCTTCTTCCAGCAGAGAAATAAAAAAAAATTTGTAAATATGACAACAACCTAACAAAAGATTGTTTTCCTTCAAAGTGAAAAAAAAAAAGTAGATTGTGGTATTTCATTTACAAAGCGTGCAGTGTTATCAACCGTAACAAAAGATTTTTGATCCTTTTGGGTTTACTTGGCCCAATTGTGACAAAGGCAAAAATTTTTCTGCAAAAACTGTGGCTAATCAAACTGGACTGGAATGATAATTTACCTAAAGAACTTGAGGGAATGGCAGGGATTTATACAGCTTTAACAACTATCAACAACATTAAAATTCCAAGATGGCAAGTGTATCAGTGTCGATATGCACGAACTTCGCGGCTTCTCAGATGCTAGTGAAGGTTGAACCTGTCATGGAGTTCAAATGGTTTCATTTAAAAATCTTGCAGTGCTTTGGAAAGTATTTGTGAAACTAATTGCCAGCAAATCTCGGAGCGCCGTTCCGATCAAAAGCTTATTTCAATTCCTCGATTGGAGCTCTGCTAGCCATCGTGCCTCACATCCGAATTGGTGCACTGGAGTGTATCTTTGAAAGGGATGTCTCGAGAAACTGTTTTGACGAGATTCGAAAATTATCCAGGCCTCGATAAAGAGAAATAGAAATAAAATGATAATGAAAAGAACCGTGTTATTTAAAAACATTTGTGTCTAATCGCATATCAAAAATACAGCAATTTACAAAATGTTAAAGACTGGAGTTTTGTGCTAATCTGAAATGAACGGTGCTGACATCATTTCCGTGGTGGTCTACATGCCGATAAACTCCAAGAATGGAGTTGTGGTGGGTAAATGGACGACCATTTTTAGTGAACAACAGATATCCTGGAGGTTAGTGTGTGGACTTTTGTGGTCCATTTGAAATCAAAATTTCACCTGGACGAAGTAAAAAAAAAAGATATTTGTGTGTATATATGTATGTTTCTCGACAAAATGCGTTTACATTTTGAAATTGTAAAATGATTTAACTACTGCAGCATTTTTAGCAAGCCTTAAAAGATTTATAGCTAAAGAGCCTGCCTGCAGAAGTTTATTATTTTGCCCTTAGTGACAATATTTGGAGAAGGAATTAAAAGTGTTTCTCAAATCTTTTATTTAAGTTTAAGAGTGCAGAAGAAATTGAGAATTATATGGCTAATGAAGAGGTATTAAGTGGTTTCTTTTAATCCCCCTACTACTTCCACACACTTTGGAGGACTATGGGAATCTAGTATCAAATTTTTTTAAATACCATTTGAAACGTATTAGGGAAAAAACAATTTTAAACTATGAAGAGTTTTAACTCTTATTCAAGTAAAGTCAGTTCTTAATTCTGAACCCTTTGTCCACTTTCGCGATCCAAATGATGTGGAAGCATTAACCCCGCATATTTTTAACTGGTTCATCTTTAGTTACATTGCTGAACCTAATTTTAGTGAAACTCAATGAATCGATTGAGCCGTTGGCATTGGTTCAAAAAATGACTCAACATCTTTGGAAAAAGTGGTCATCAGATCTTATTTAAACAAGCTGTTAAATAGACCTAAATGGTCTAAGGGTAAAAAACAGATATAAAAGAGGGTGATTTGGTGTTAATGAAAATCCTGATAATTATTGTCCTTTAAAATGGAATTTGGCCAGAAGTATCAAAAATTCATCCAGGTGAAGATAAAGCTGTAACAACAGTTGCACTTTTAAAAGATAATAAATAACATATAAAAGGCCAGTAGTTAATATCGTACCTTTTGCACTAGTGTTAATGAGAGGAAAATTAATTTTTATATTGTGTATTTTTTGTGATCTGCCATTTGTGTGTGAATATTTTAGGAAAATGTATTTTTTTTTATTGTGTACAGTGTATAAGTGAATAATTTGAGAATTTTGTGAATATTTGAATTCTTAAAGAGTTGAATGTGAACATGTCAACGCCGGGGGAACATGTTCGGCGCCAACGCGCAAGGATACTAGCGGCGAAAAAGTGTGTGCATGCCTGCGGCACATAGCAGTTGCCGTGAGTCTGATCAGTGTAACGCCAGAGTGGCAAGAGAGAACATCACGGCTGCGACTGCAGCTGTGCCTGTGTCTGTGTAAATAATAAAGTGATTGTTTAAGTTTTAAACCTTTTTGTTTTTTTATTGTAAGTGTGTGAGTGTGATACAGTCCGCTTGTGAAAGATAACATGTGTGAGTGCCGTTAGTGCTATGGACGAGAACATTGACTAACTTGAAAACATGAAAATTTATGTATAGTGAATGCTATTACCATGGATTTGTTGTACAAAACGATTGTGTCTTTATCCATTGTCTTTCGGATCTTTCTCTTTGGTTTTAGACATTTCTATAGTTTTTGTCATATGTATATATATATATTGAAGTTAGGTATTTGTGAATCTATTTGTCTAAATAATACATTAATTTAGGTTTAGTAATGATGCATGTTAATTCGTTTTTGTTTTTATAAATCCCAAACAAACTATTTAAGAAATAGATGTTAAGTCTGTTTTATGCATTGTATCTATAATATCTATTTATGATACGTAATAGGGTTATAAAGCAATGTAAGTAGTTTTTAGATTCATAAAATCTCCGAAAAACAATAATAATGAAAATCATTAGAATAAAAATTAAGTGAAGTTCTTTACAATTTCTTACATGGTGGTGACGGGAGTAAGTATTTTTTTTTTTACATCTGAAAATGGCAGATTAAATATAATTCTCGCTAAAAAGAATAATTTTGCAAGGTCGTCTATTACAATCTTTGCATGCTGTAAGTAATTTAAAATAAAAATAAGTATTTTTTTATTTATGATTTTAAAATTTATTATGTTTTACTTCATTTGGCTTTTATGGATTGTAACTTTGTTTCTTCAAATACATGATCAAAAAGAATGTATGGAATCAGAAAAAGATTTGTTAAATTTATTCGAACTCATTTATTCTGTTTGAAAATAAACAAATTTATTATTTTTTTATTTATTTTTTTTTTCTGTTATTTTTTAATTATGACTTGAATTCAGCAAGGATATTGTTTTAGAAGATTAGTTGTTTTTATCATTTATTTTTCATTTTTTTTTATTAATTACCGATGTATTTTAATTTAGAAATTGTATTTTTTTTTTTTTTTTTTTTTGAAGACATTTAACTAACCATTTTGCAGTCAAATGTTTTTGTTTTTACAAGTTTTGGCAATTTTTATTAAAAAATTCAATGATTATCGTAGATATTGTTCTACATATAATGTAATTTTATCAGAAATTCGGTGTGATTTATTATTTAAACATATAATTTCCATTTTTCATCAAAAATAAGAAGTGATTATTATTCGAGATATTGTTCTAGATATATAATTCAACTTTTTGAAATTCATTGATATTATTATTCTAGATATGGCTTTATAATGATTTGATTTTCGCAAAATAGAATATTTACATTTTTTAAAAATGGAAGTCCAACACACGAAAGCACCATGATAAATTCGTTAGTTCATCTTTTTGCTAGTTCTTTTATTTGTGATGTATTTTATATTACCTTTAATTATGTGTTTCTTTCTGTTAAATAGATAATCATTATACATCATCATAACAACAAGCAACATTTAAAATTAATCTTCCATTATATTACTACAATGAAGTTCACAGAAAATATATTTTCCTCGATGTTTAAGTTCGAGCATATTCTTCATTATAAAACATATGCGCCTTCGAAATGTATAGTTGCATAAAAATTCCAAACATATTAAAACGCAATAATAGCAATCATTGGCGCAACAAAGCCCCCATGGCGGGCCAAGGCTGTCTGCTTCACTGGGGAGATTTTGAAACATGAGATGCTTTTCTTTTTACGGGGTGGATTGTCATTCCCATGCCCCACATTATATTAGGCTAGGACCTACGATTTAAGCAGTTCCGAATCTACAAACATCCATGGTATCGCCGGGGGGGGCTCGAAGCAAAACCCGTGTGAGCTGAGCTACAGGAACGCTAGTTACTCAGCCACTATAATAATAATGTAAATAAAATTCAGAGGGCTTTTTTTAATTAAAAATATAACGTTGTTGTCTGATACTTTGATAGTTATGTATGAGAATTACTATCTTTTATAATGTAGGAGAACAACTCAATTTCTAAAAACTGGACGTTTATTGGCTAAAAATGTTATAAAAGCAATAAATTTAAATTCACAAATATATATTATTTTCAAGTATGTATAAAATAACTGTTAAAATGCATCACAATTTTAAATAATAAATTAATACAAGAAATATTTCATAGAAACCGATTTGATGATTTTTATCATCAATATTTAAAAAAAAAATTCGAAGCTAACGTCTTAAATCAGGCAACCCTGATTATTACTTTTTATGGCGGCCGTGAAACAGAAATTTAACTTTTTGTTGACGAAATATAACTTGGGAAGCAATCATGCATTATCATAATAGTTAAGTTATCATAATAATTTACATTATATTACTAATCTAATTAGCAAACATTGAATAAAAGAAATTTCTTATTAGAGATAATGTGCTATTTATTAGCTTTCTTTTTTCATTAGATACATAGTAGTTTGTTTGAATTTTTAATCTAATTTGAAAAAAATGTTATCGCTACACATGGAGGACTAACAATGTATTTATTTTGTATGTTAAAAAAGGGAAATGTTATTAATAAAATAAACATACATATGAGATTAAGCACATTATGCAATTTTTTTTATTATTATTATATCATATTTGCCTCTCAATTTTTGAGTTATGTGTTTTATAAATATTTGAAAATACTATTATGTCCAACAAAAGTAAGACCAATTTTCTAATTTAAACCCTGGGCTTATGGTACATTTCATTCTTTTTGTTGTTTGTTGTTTGTTTTTGGGTTTGCTGGCACTATCCTTTGACATCTGTAAAATGTGACGTCAAAATATTCATTAGTGTTTGAGTTACACTTGGCTTTTGTGTGAGACTACTAGATTAGTATTGAAGTTCATATAATTTTCTTACACATGAGTGGTGTGGATTAAGTATTGAAAGTTTCTTTTTATTTAATTATTTTATTTTTTTACTGAAATAATAGAATAATTTTTTATTATTTCTGTTTATTGTAATAATAATTATAATTTATCAAAAAAACCAATTTATGGTCGATTTTTTTTGTTTTTTGTATTTTTGCAAAAATTTGAAAAAAATATGATATTTGAATATTTTTAAGAAGAAGAGAAAAATTTTGATTTTTCTAAATTTGTTTTTTTTTTTTTTAATTTTTATCGAAATAATAGAGTATTTTATTTATTATTTAATAATTATTTGTATCAAAACCAATTTAATTTTAAAGATTTTTATAATGATAATATTTAACTACACATAGGAAAAAATACAGATTGAATACATTTAGAAAAGATACAATTCTAGAGATTTAAATTTATAATTATTTTTTTCATTGTTTACCAAAAATATCATAATTTTTATTATTTCTATTTTTGTATTAATAATTATGGTATCAAAACCAATTTAGGTTTCTTTTCTTTTATTTTGTATTACAAAATCAAAAATTTACTAAAAAAATATTAGAATGATTATTTTAGAAAGAATTTTTCATTTTCTAAATTTATTGGGTTTTTTTGTTTTTTTTAACGAAATAATACAGTATTTTTATTATTTCATATTTATTGCTTATTAATAATTGTTTACCAATATAAACCAATTTTAAATTTTATAATAATAATATTTAACTATTAATTGTCAGAGAAAAATATTGGGTGGATATTAATTTAGAAAAAAATTTTATTCTAAATTTATAATTATTTTTTCCATTTTTTTTTACTAAAAACATCATAATTTTATTATTTCATTATTTATTGTATTAATAATTATGGGTATCAAAACCAATTTTAAGGTTTCTTTTATTTTATTTTGTATTCAAATTAAAATTTGTAAAAAATATGATATTGAATATTATTTTTAGAAGAGAAAAATTTTGATTTTTCTCAAATTTGTTGTTTTTTTTTTTTAATTTTTTTATCAGAAATAATAAGTATTTTTATTATTTTTGTATTTATTGTATTAATAATTATTTGTATCAAAACCAACTTAATTTATAAGTTTTTATGATGATAATATTTAACTATTAGTTATGAAAAAAACTATTAGTTGAATATTAATTTGAAAAGAGAAAAGTTTATTCTAAATTTATAATTATTTTTCATTTGTTTGCCAGTATCATAATTTTTATTATTTCTATTATTCTTGCTATTAATATTATACAGATTATCAAATGATTTGGGTTTTCTTTTTTCTTTATTTTGTATTTACAATTAAATTGTAAAAATCTATTGCATTGGATATTATTTTTTAGAAGAGAATTTTGTTTTCTCTAATTTGTGGGTTCTTTTTTTTTTGTTTTCCCAACTTAAAAGGCAAGCAGTGTTTTTATTGTTTTTCTGTTGTTGTATTGATATTGTATCAAAACCAATTTTGCCAGGTTTTTATATTTATTAATATTTAACTATTAATTGAAGAAAAATATTAGTTAATATTAATTCGAAAAAATTTTATTCAATTATAATTATTTTTCATTTTTTTTACTTTGGAAATCATCATAATTTTTATTTCTATTTACATTGTACATTAATAGGTATGGGTATCAAGAGCAATTTAGGTTTCTTTTGTTTTTATTTTGTATTCAAATTCACAAATTTGTAAAAAATATGATATTGAATATTATTTTTAGAAAGAGAAAAATTTTGTTTTTCTAAATTTAAAGTTTTTTTATTTATTTTTTACATTTTTTACCTAAATAATTGAATAATATTATTATTTCTGTTTATTATATTAACAACAATTATGGGTATCAAAACAATTTGTTTTTTTTTTATATTCAGATCAAAATTTGAAAAAACTATTATATTAGACAATATTTTAGAAGAGGAAATTTCATTTCTAGTTAAAATTTTTAATTAATATTTTTTTTTCTTTTTTTTTTATTTTTTACCGAAATAATAGAATGATCTTATTATTTTACATTTTGATATTAAATAGCTATGGATGCAAAACCAATTTAAGGTGTTTTATTATTTGTATTCCAATCAAAAATTTGAAAAAAATATTACATTAAATATTATTTTAGAAGAGAAAAATTTGAATTTTTTTATTTAAAACACAATTTAATTACTTTAGACTTTTGGTTGATTCGTTGACAGTGCTTTGAGCGTGGCATGTATAAGGATTAATTTTGGGGCATTTGAACAAAACTGAATAATTCATTTATTTTGTTCAATCTGTGGAAGATGTTTCCAAATTTAACATCGTCGACTATGACATGGTGCAAAATTGTCAAATAATAAATAAATACAAACATACATTTTGAATATTCAAATATGGTTTATTTTTAAAATTTATTCCCAGAGAATTTCATAATATTGACACTCTAAACTTGTGAAAATCGTTGGAATTTTCAAATATTTAAAATCTTAAACTTATTTGAAATGTTTAAAAATTAAATTCATTATCATATGGTTTATTAATAAATAATCATTATTATCATTAAAATAGTGGTTAGAGACCATTTTATGGCGATTAAGAGGAGGGGCATTCCTTTAGGGATATGACTTTTGAGGCGTTATTTTTCGAGCATTTGCATTAATAGCATGAAAGAAGAGCCGAAAATCTCCCAATAAGAGGAAACAGATCTGATTCCATTGCGTGAAAAAGAATTTGAAGTTATATATTCAGATCCCACTGGACGGAGGTCTACCCAAACTTTCCAGTCTTAGATGCATTTGTTTACTCAGTAAGTACCGAAAGGGCCAAAACCGTTTTAATTTTTTCTGCCATTATCTGAATTTAGACTAGTCGTCAATTACGCGCTTAGCGAGCATACGCTTGCTAACTACAAACTATTGTCATTGAAATTTAAAATTACATAAATCTCATTTATTTTTTTGCGGAATTGAAGGATATCACGGTTTCCCCATTCCCTTAAACCACCGGCTTTTCCGCTCCGAGGATTTTCAAAGATAAAAGTATTATATTTGATTCAGGATATATACATTCAAACATCTATTAAGCAATACGTAACTA
>BPLR01001507.1:0-49301 GCA_021605095.1 Caerostris extrusa
AAAACAAGTAATATATATATATTTTGTTTTAAAGTCAATTCTACTTTCTGTGCCTTTTTCTCACTGTATTTCAGAAGGTCCTTTATAAATAATTTTTCATTCTAAGTTTACCTGGCGCCATCTATTGGTAGATACCTACTGCGACTCAAATCTAAAAACGCTAGAAGTTAATTAATTAAATTTACACATTACTGAATTAATGTGGGAAAAACTGTATTTACATCCAGTGCTCATCCACCACAAGTTAAAGAAAAGTTCATGTATTTGAACTTGGTGGATGGAATAAGTATTTTATTCAAGACAATTGAAAATTTGAACAAGATATATACTTGGGAGAGTGTGAGAGCTAATAGAAGGAATTGAAAAAAGAAAAATTACAATTTTATTATTAGCATTTATGTTCAAACATCTATGCTAGTTTCAAAATTTACATTTACCCTTAAAGTTCTTCAATGGCACAATAGCACCGATGGTGATACAAGGCCCTTACCTACTAGCGGGCCCCAAAACATGAGATATTTTCTTTTTGTGATAAGACGCTTTCAGCCCTACGCAACTCTCTACGGTCGTCGTGATACGTGTCTCAACGTGGTGGTCCTACTCATCTCGGGGGCATGGCAAGACATGAGTCCCGGTCTCCTTATATGACCCATCTGAAACTTAAGCGAACCCCATCAGACTCTTCTCATCAACATCATTACCAAACTGTAAAGGGGCAATAAATACCTCCCAGGCACATTACAGTGATGTGGTGTGGCTTAATAATGCAGTAGCCATCGTCATGATTTTATTTAACCCTTGGGTGATTATGTTAAAAATACTGTTATATTGCTTATTTCTGTTCTTAATTATTACAACTGCTATTAGCTGCCTTACAATTTCGTTTTTAATTACTGATATTAACATTAATTGAGTGATAATGAACAAAGAAGAATGAAAAAGGAAGAAGAAGAGAGTAGATAATTGTAAAATTTAATGCCAGGCACTGACTTAAGTCGTTTGCGCTTTCAAAACCTTGTAACAATTCAGCATTACGCAGGAAGCACTACTGAATTTCCACCATATTTTACCACATCGCGTTTAAACAAATATTTACCAGAGATAGCATCTGGGATATTCGCTCTCTCCAACAGGAGCATAATGGAATGGTTTTATGGCTTTACCGTGTCCATCCCGGCATAGACAAGGAAATTTGCCGGTCTGATTCATTTTCAGGATTTTGAATCTGACTCTCTTACTTTGAAAAATCCAACGCACCATCCTTAAGAAAAGGAAATATATAGGTTCTTTCCCTGACATTCTGAATATTTTATGAACTAGAAAATGGTTATTCAATTCCTTCTATTACCTCACACTCTCCCTATATATATATCTTGTTCAAATTTTCAATCGTTCATAAAATACTTCTTATTCATCCATTAATTCATTTACAAATACAAATAATAGTTCAAATACATTTTGAACTTGTAGTGATGACACTTGATGTTAATACAGTTTTTACAAATTTTAATTCATTGATTAAATTTAATTAATTAATTTTTAGTTTTTTTAGATTTAAGTTGATTATATCTACCAAAAGATGGCCCTCAAGATAAACTTAAAAAATGAGTATAAATTATTTACAAAGGACTTTTCTGCAATACATATAGTGAAAAAAGAAGGAATTAACTTTAAATTTTTTATATTATTTGTTATAAC
The DNA here is from genome assembly GCA_021605095.1 of Caerostris extrusa. Classification (NCBI taxonomy): domain Eukaryota; kingdom Metazoa; phylum Arthropoda; class Arachnida; order Araneae; family Araneidae; genus Caerostris; species Caerostris extrusa. Next base: position 1,699 of record BPLR01001507.1, read on the forward strand.
TCAATTTTTCCTCATCACAATTGTGCTGGATTCAATTGGATTTATTCAATCTCAATGCAAAAGTTCGACTCGTGTCAAAGTAATCAAATTTGCAGCCAGCGTGCAAAGGTCTCAGGTTCAAACCCACTGACGACGTTCGTTGACGTCACTGCTTTCAGAAACGAGGGAGATTCGATGTCGATTGTGACAACGTGCGTGAGAAAGTGTCTTCCAATGGTTGTCAGAGTATCTTTGTGGCGAGAACAGCTAACGTGAAGGAGAGCTGAGGTTTGAATCCGCTGGCGAAATTACATTGAACTTTCCACCTTTTCAGAAACGGTAAGACTCGAGACTCGTGCCGAATGAGACGTGTGTAGAATCGTCTCGCACCGATGGTTAGACTGGCTGGGGAAATTTTTCCAGTTTTCTCCCCATATGATACCTAAATGCCGTGTATGTCGCCCCTAAAAATTATGTTCTCCTGTTTAAGAATTCTGTCTTAAATTCTAAAAATTCACTGTCCCCCCTCCATCCAGCCATTGATGGGCTGTTTGTGGCATACACAAGGCCAGGGCTGGATTTTCCTATAGGCTAACTGAGGCTTCAGTCTGGGGCCTGAAGATCAAGAGGGGCCTACATTCAAATTGTTAGCAAAAAAATTACACTATTCTAAAAACGGTAAACATTAAAACACTGAATCGAAAATAAGGAAAAATTCTACACTTATGTAGGTTAAGTATTTGGTTAAGATCAACGCGTTCTTGGCATTGGGTCTGTTCGTTTTGTATATACTAGATTGCACCAAAGTATAGTTCATACGTTCACTGATTGCTATAGATATTGATGTGCCTTATGCTACTAAACTCTGGTTTTGTTCTTGCATAAATAAAGTTCAGATTGGCGTAGATTGGAACAGACAAAGTAACAGACCCAGCAAACAGCACAATGACTCAGACGAGGTTGTCTTCATTAAGTATTTTGTGCATCGAAAATGAAACCTTCAGAAAAATAGATTTTGATGAACTTATAAGAAGAATTCTGTGTGAAAAATTTTAGAAAGAAATTCTTCTAATCTACTATTTTGTTTCAAATGTATACTTAGATTGAATCAGTTCTTAAATAAATAAATATTAACATAATATTTAATATGATACACAATTTGATATTTTCTTTTTTTGTGATCTGGATTTTGTTTGAATAAAGTTCCATTTTGGTTTAGTTTAAAACTTAAAATTCATAATAATTCATTCTTAAACTTTAAATGTGAATTATTATGAAATAAATTTATCTGAAATGAATTTGCTTTAATCTTCAATGTATTGAATATATTTAATTTAATTTGATTATTTTATTGCATATTTTATTTTCGTGGGCAAAGATATTTACTATTTGAATTTTGTTTCTTTGTAAATGTTGTGTGTTATGTTTGATTAGTTATTGTTACAAGTACTATATACATGGTGCTGAGAATAAATGTACAAATAAGTGTTTTCGTCTTTTTTTATTTATTATCCGTGCTACATTTTTTATAAAGATTAGTACCGATCACAATATGTTTCATTCAATATATTGATATATATATCACATTAATGATGTATTTTATTATCTTTCATGTAATTTACCAACTTGAAAATGGGAGGGGAAGGGACTTATAAGAGGAATAGCCTAGGGCCTCTTTTCATCTAAATCCGGCCCTGGGCATCCCTTTGCCTATGGCATAAAGATTAACTTCAGTATTGTCAGCTGCATCATAATTTTTTCCCTTTAATGCAGCTGGCAAGTACAGACCGTGATCTATTATGCCATAAGGGCTGCACCGACGTTACTCACTTTGCACTACCCAAGAGGTGCGTGTAACTTGAAGATAAGCCACGGACGCGGAGTAAAAATGCCCCCGCAACGCTCTACGATCTATTAGGACCGGGACCTGCGGTTTAACGTGGATTCGAACCACTACAACCCCCAGGCACCGGCGGTTCGAACCTGATACCTGTGGTACAGAGCTCCAGAACGCTAGCCACTCGGCCATCAGGTCCCCAATTTTTTTCTAAGCCAGCCGGCAAACACTTAAGACAGCTAGCTATCTTGGAGCTCTTGTCTTGTTAAGGCAAACGCTGCACAGACGTGATTCAATTTGCATTTTCCAGGGGCACGTGTAACTTGAAGATAAGTCACGGACGCGGAGTAAGAATTCCCTCGCAACGCTCTACGATCATATTAGACCGGTACCTCCGGTTTAAAGTATATTCGAACCACACAAACATCCATGGCATCGCAGGGACTCGAACCCGAAACCTGTGAAGCGTACCAAGCGCCAGAGCGCTAATTACTCGGCCATTCAGGCCGGAATCAGAAACAACAAAATATTATTTAATAGAATTACACTATATATATGCATAATATATTATTCAATTCAAATGTTGTTTAAATAATTAAATAATGTAAATAATATTTTATGCACTAATTTAGTTCAGACACAAAATGTAGGAGAAAATTTAGCGTTTCCCATTATACTAACTTTTTAAAATCTTTATTAACACATTTCATTATTACCAAAACGATTTCATTAATTTTAATTACCTTGGAACATTTAATATTAATTTTTATGTACAATTTATGAGATAATCGTTTGAAACATTTATAATAAATAAATATACCATCCTTCTGATGTTTCATTTTGTAGATTCTTATTTATTTGGTTTCCGATTTATTCAATTTCTTCTATTAGTTAACACACTCCCTATATATATCTTGTTCAAATTTTCAATTGGTAATAACATACTTTATATTCATCCACTCAAGTTCAAATACATTTTTTTAACTTGTAGTCGATGACACTTGACGTTAATACAGTTTTTTCAAATTTTAATTGATTAATTAAATTTAATTAATTAATTAATTTTGTTTTTTTAGATTTAAGTTTCATATATCTAATAATAGATGGCGCCAGATGTAAGAGGAAAATTTCAACTTTATTTGTAAAGAACTTCTCTGCAATATAGTGAAAAAAAGTAGGAATTGATTTAAAAAAAAATATATATATATATATTACTTGTTTCTCTTTGGAAGATATATAGTATATTTTCTGGATCACACTAATCAATGCTTCGAATTACAAATGCATTATATATTTATTATAAAAATATACGCATGTATTGACATAAAATAAAAAAAGTGCAATTGTAATAAAAAGTAAATAATTAATTAATTTGAAAAAATGCAATAGAGTAGAGGATTCAGTATTAGATTCAATATTTGTAGTAAACAACCACAAAATAATTAGAAAATAACCTTTTCAAAGTGTTTGTTATTAACTGTGTCATGAATGAAGTGTATAAACAGTATTTATCACGGTGCGTAAATACAGTGCACAAAAATTTCATCAATTTATCTTTAATATGCATATTATAAATTTTTAATTAAATAGCTAATTGGCTATTTTTTTTGTTGACACTTTAAATTAAAAAAATCGGTTAATCCAAAAAGCGGCCAATGTTAATATACATATGTGTGTAAGTGTATGTATGTATTGCATTGTTATGCATAATGGAAAAAAAAAAAAAAAAACATAGCTACTTTGTTGTGTTCCCTTCAGAAATGAAAAAAATATTTTTCTTCTATTTTTATAATGTAAATTCTGATAATAATTTGCCAATGATTATAATGCAGGGTACCTTCATCTAGCCTAGCTCGATTTCGATAAAAGCTTTTATATCTTAGTTTGGAATAAAGGGAAAAGAAATTAATTAATTATCGATCTAATATTCTAATGTTTACTTTTATTAAAATATAATAATGTTTCATGTTTAATTCTCTCATCAAAATATGAGATTACATGAGATAAAAAAATTATCCAGTGTATAGATTTACGAATTTATTGTAAAAATATACACAAATATTGATATAAAATAAAGACAAAAAACATTACAATAAAAACAAACTAACAATTTAATCGAAATGGTTCAATAAATTAATATATGATTAAATATTAGGTTGAATAGATTAAATTTAATTAGAATATGATTAAATATTAGGTTTGTAGTAAGCAACTCTGGAGTAATTCGAAAATGTTCTCTGATGAATTTTTGTTATTCTTATTTAAAATTTATTGTTCCCAAATATATATTATTTTTTTTATCGTATATACATTATTATTTTTATTTAAATGTTTTTTTTTTTTTTTGGCTTGCTGGCCCTTAATTAAAAAACAAATCTGTGAATTAAAAAATATTCATCAACTAGATTTTAGAATTTAAGATTCTGACTCTGGAAGAACAGGTAGCGGAATTTTTATGAAGACAAGCACAGAAGAATTTAGATATCGTTTTAGAAACCCCGACCACAGCTCAGTATTCCGCTCAGAATTAATTGCCATAAGCGAAGCTCTGAGCATGGCTTTTGACTTTAAAATACCTGGTATTTGATTCTGACTGATGGTAAGAGCTCAATGCAGTATTTGAAAGATTGGCCAAGCATCCTGGATAAATTGGGGCAGGATATCGTTTCTAAACTAGCTGTTTGGACCAAATCGGATCGGTGTGCCTGCAGTGGATTCCCTCCCATGTGGGTATCTATGGAAATGAAATTGCTGATCTACTCGCTAGGGAAGGTTGCGAACTTCCCAAAGCTTCCTCTTCTTAATCTGTTAGCTTAAGAGGTTAATTCTATAACTTTTGCCAGAGTGAATACCGTTTGGAGGTCGCCACCAATTCATGCATGTTACGCCGCTAAATATCCTGGTATGTCCTTGCAGTGTTCCTGTCCTAGATCTGCACAAACGACTTTATCTAGACCAAGGACTTGACTCACTAAGAGTTTGACCTTCAAATGGAGACGAGAAGACATATATCCTTTGTCATTGTTCGGCCATCGCGTCTCCCTCTCATCTCATCGATTGTATTGGTGCCTCTGTGAGGCAACTGTTGAATGAGGGGATGATCGTTTACGATCTATTGATGCAGCATGATCTACTAGAATTGGTTTAGCATTCTAAATCAAAGGGATAAGCCACAACAACATAATTTAAAATTTTAGTAAACCAGATTTATTGCAATTCGTCAATCAGGAGCCACAGTCCGATATATATATATATACGATATATATAATATTGTATCTACATGTGATCAGATCTCTCACCCTTAATGTTAAAATGAAATATAATGAACTTTTAGTTAATAATCTTATGTACGTTAATGATTTAACAGGTAATTTAACAATTATTTCATTTTTATAGTAGTCAAACGCAAAATTCTTCTGAAACGTTTATTAATTTAGTGATTATTATATTTTGAGCTTGTTGTTGACTAATTGTTGCTGTTGTTGACTAATCCTCAGTGTCCTGCAGTGTGGGACGGACAACCCACGAGTAATCTACTCATGGATGGAAGGAATGGGGGCAGCTTCTATTGTGATGGAGCATCCGTAGGTAGAAGTCTGACGTGGCTCCGTGATGCTCTTTACAGTCAAATGAGACCGGGACCTACGACTTATAGTGGATTCCTAACCACTACAAACATCCATGGCACCGCCGTGACTCGAACACGAAACCTGTGGCACCCAGCGCCAGAGCGCTAGACACTCGGCCATTCAGGCCCCCAATTGCATATTTTTGAGCTTGTTGATGTTAATGTTCATAAATAAAAAAAGTCGATTAATCCAACAATGGGACATATTTTAATGGATCAATGATTTATGGTGATTTCATTCTCAATAATGGAAAATATTTCATTTTCTTTCCACTACATTTATTTAGAAGGTAGAGCAACATAAGAGTGGGCTGCTTTAAAAATCTCATTATTGGTTTCTTTTAAAAATACTTTTAAGTTTGAATGAAATAATGGTGAGTCTAATTTATTAAAACATTTACTAGTTAAATAAAAAAAAAAATTTAATTTTATGTTACATCGTTGTAAACGGGGAAATTTGAATTTTGGTTGATAACATGCAGGAATAGATGAAAAGCAAGTGCCCACGTCGTTTTATTTATTACTTGACAAAAAGAAAATCGATTCTATTGGTTATCAAAGATTGTTTTATTAAATCACTGTTGATAACCAATAGAATTAATTTTCAATACAAAAAATGATAAAACGAATAAACAAACAAACAAACTTGAGATGGTTTGTTTTAAATATTATTTAATTGTTTTATGGTATTGTACAGGGCTTGAATGGCCGAGTGGCTAGCGCTCTGGCGCTCGGTACTACAGGTTTCGGGTTCGAGCTCCTGACGGTGCCATGGTTGTTTGTAGTGGTTCGAATCCACTTTAAAATGTAGGTCCCGGTCCTAATAGGAGCGTTGCGGGGGCATTGTTACCCCGCGTCCGTGGCTTATCTTCAAGTTACACGCGCCCCTGGGTAATGCAAAGTGAGTACGTCTCTGCAGCACTTGCCTTAAGGCATCCAAAGACCAAGCTGTCTGTGTTTGCCAGCTGCATTAGAAAGAAAAAAAATGGTATTGTACAGCAATGAAAATAATTTACAGGCAAAAAATAGTGAGAGGCAACTTTCAAAGAAGGCTGCATTTTACAAGCACATCATTAAATATTCAAATATTTTTTTTTTCTGTCTTCATTCCTTGTTCACATCATTTTAATTTATTACCTAAACACAAGGAAATAAATTCTACTGCTTAGCCTTGAAGATTGACGAGTTATGTTCTAAATATTATTTAATTGTTTTATAGTATTTCAAAAAGTATTGCATTTCAATTCATAAAAGGAACCTATTACTGAATATTCCCCCAATTGGTTCAACAGCAAGGATTGGATTAGGAGTATCCTATGGAAAAGCATAAACAATCTGCGTTCGGCCTTGGTTTTATCTCATAAGCTTGAAATCCGCTTAGTCAGAATAAATCCATGTGATTCCAGATCTATCTCTTTACTCTTTCTTCCCACAATTGTTACTTTTTAGACTACTGATAAGGCTTCCCACTCTGTTACCTTAATGTCTATGTATATTGCTTTAAAAGTTCTATATATTTCTAAGTTGCTTTTTAAAACATTTGTCCTGATACCAGCACACTTTTCAAAAACCATTTGTTTTCTCCTTTAATTTTTGTCAGGAACCATGTTTCAGAAACATTTTAATAATTATTAGGGAGTTATAAATAAAAGATTAGATCTTATATAAATGGGATTTCAAAAATTCTTTTTAAATCATGAAACAACTTACAGAATAATAATAAAAAAAAAGAAAATGCACACAAAAGAGTTCAACAAATTTGACCAAAAATCATTGCCTTCTAGCCCGCCATTTTATAATTCTCTAGCCCGCCAGTATCTTGATGTCTCGTGTTCGTCATGTACCAAACAACGATATACACTCAAGAGCCAAAACTTTATGACCACCTCTACATTTTGCAATGAACTCGCCTGAATGACGTGGAAGGCACGTGATCAGGGGGTATTTAAGTGGTATTAAGTGGTGGTATTAATCATGCCAAGGCGTGTTGAAGCTGTGTTGCGCGCCAAAGGTGGGCCAACTCCTTATTGACAGGTAGTCATAATGTTTTGGCTCTTGAGTGTAGATGAGTTCGATTCATGAGTACGGCCAAATAACAAAGAATGCAGTTTGATGGGTCAAAAATCCCAATGCGATATGTATGTTCATCAGATAGGTACATTTTGATTGAGACAAGTCACCAGCATTCCATTGCAATACACGTAGGCCGACCGGACGATCATGCCGGAAATTGTAGACCACTAAGCCGTTTAGAACGTTGCCCAGGGCTCACTACTAGGAGGTAGGTCTACGTCCCACTCCCCCTTTTTTTCCAATTCCTACTATTAGTTCAATCTCTCCCTATATATATATCTTGTTCAAATTTTCTATCGTTAATACTTTTTATTCATCCACTCAAGTTCAAATGTATTTTTTTTGAACTTGTAGTGGAAAAAAATGCATTTGAACACTTTATGTTAATATAGTTTTTTTTAAAATATTAATTCATTAATTAAATTTATTTAATTAAATTTAATTAATTAATTTTAGTTTTTTTAGATTTAAGTTGCATGTATCTAATGATAGATGTCGCCACAGGTAAAGGAAAATTTAAACTTTATTTGTAAAAGGATCTTTCGGCAGTATAGTGAAAACAAGTAGGAATTGACTTTAAAAAAAAAAATTTATATTACTTGTTTTTGTTTCTTTAATTTTTATCAGGAACAATATTTTAGAAATATCTTAATTTGTTTTATTAGATATTTATAAATAAGAAATTTGATTTTTCTTAGAAATAAATGTGATTTTCAAAACACGAAAATCTTATTAATTCTAATACGAATTTTAGGAATACATTAATGGTCTTTGTTAAATATTTTTTTTTCTAACGCAGCTGGCAAACACTTTGACAGCTTGGTCTTGGATGCCTTAAGGCAAGCGCTGCACAGACGTTACTCACTTTGCATTACCCAGGGGGCGCGCGTAAGTTTAAGATACGGACGTGGAGTAACGATGTCTCCGCAACGCTCTACTATTCTATTAGGACCGGGACCTACGGTTTAAAGTGGATTCCGAACCACTACAAACATCCATGGCACCGCCGGGACTCGAACCCGAAACCTGTGGTACCGAGAGCCAGAGCGCTAGCCACTCGGCCATTCAGGCCCTCTCTTTGTTAAATATAGATAGGCAAAATAATTTACAGATAGGAAACAGTGATGGCCAACTTCCAAAGAAGGCTGCATTTCCCACACACATCCTTAAATATTCGTATATTTCATTTTGTCTACATTCACATTAAGAGTCATAAGTTTGTCATTCTTCTCAAGAGCAATGAATGTCTCGTTTACAAAGCGGACGGCTATGGCAACTATGCTAACGTCATCAGCATATGCAAGTAATAGAATTCATTTAATAAAATATTAAAATGCTCCCTTTTCATTGACATGCAAATCATGGAAGACTCTGTTTAAGATCAGTGTTGAAAACAAGACATGATGGTGAGTCGATCTGTTGTATACAATTATTACTACACTTCCGATAACTTCTAAAAATTTACTTCTACAAATAGTGTAAAGCAAAACAACCACTACATGTTGAATAACTTTTTGTGGGATACTTGTAAATTTTTTGTTTAGGTTATGCTATCCATAGTAACTTTGAATTAAGGTTTGAAAAAGATGATAAGAGCCTATTTCAAACAAAGCTGGCTTACCCAAATGTATTTTCTTACACGGAAACCACAGTGATCACTTGGAGATTAACAAAGGCACAATCTTTTCAAAATTAAATGAAAGACAGATTTTTATATGATTTACAAGACAGAATAAATTTCCTTTTAATTAAATTATCACCATGGTCTAATCTTTTTACACATTGGACATAGAACACTTATCTTCCGTTGTGTTCGTAACTTTTCAGATTCACAAATTCCGATTATATTTAATATTATGTGTGTGTGGGGGGGTGGGGGATATTGTTACTGGAGTTCGTAGCATATTGTCAAGCTACATTTGGCCTCTGGTTAGTGCTAAATGAGTAACAGAACTGCAGCCCTTGAGTATGGCATAAAGATTAACTGTCTCTGTTTTGTCAGCTGCATTAAAACAACATTATATATGCAGGACACTATTCATATATGCTATATGTATATTTTTAAAAATTTGTGAAAATATTATAAAACAGATAAGAAGTCACGTTTGTACATCAAAAACTTTCTGAAATTTAAACAATTTTAACAACAAAAAAAATATAGCAATTCATCATGTTACAGACAGCTAATCTATCTTCTGGAAATATTTAAATTATGATTAATATAAAAACATTTGTTGCTTGGCGGACCTGTCACTTGATTTACATTTCAATGTCATGTGAATGATGATCTTTCAAATATTGTCTACAACTATTTAAGCAGCGAAGGAGCAATGAAGGTTTTGCGATAATTCGAACCTCAGAAAGATCTACAGAAAAATTGATCTTCGGTAGATGGTGATGGAAACCAGTAAGTTGCCAGCTGTATAAAAATTGTGAGTTTCCAATGAGTTGAATATTACTTACAACTGTTGTTGTTGTCGTATCCCTTATGGAAGGAGGGAAGAGGGATACAGCTTCTGTTGTGATGGAGCGATATATATAACATTATATCTACATGTGATCAGATCTATCACCCTTAATGTTGAAATAAAATCTAATGAACTTTTATTTAATAATCTTATGTACGTTAATGATTTAACAGGTGATTTAACATTTATTTCATTTTTTTTTCTAGTAGTCAACCGCAAAGTTCTTCTGAAAAGTTTATTAATTTAGTGATTATTATATTTTGAGCTTGCTGTTGACTAATTGTTGCTGTTGTTGACTAATCCACAGTGTCCTGCAGTGTGGGACGGACAACCCATGAATAATCTACTCATGGATGGAGGGAATGGGGGCAGCTTCCATTGTGATGGAGCACCCGTAGGTAGAAGTTTGACTTGGCTCCGTGATGTTCTCTTACAGTCATAATGAGACCGGGACCTACGGCTTAAAGTGTATTCCGAACCACTACAAACATCCATTGCAACTCCCGTACTCGAACAGGAAAACCTGTGGCACCGAGCACCAAGCGCTAGACACTCGGCCATTCAGGCCCATTACTTAAAACACAAAATAGTGAATCATGTGTTTTTTTAAAAACATTATTTTCTAGAAGAAACACGATTTGGAAAAAATATTCCGTAGCAGAGGATCAGAAAAAGTAGCTTTGAGAAAAAGTTTGTTACAGAATCAGAAACTAAATGCTCAGAGACCGTCCATTAAGATGAAGTCATCTTTTACCTTCCAGGCCAGAAATTGTTGAAACATCTGAAATGGAAAGTTTATCATTAAAATTTCTATCTCAAATATTTGAATTTTGATATTTGATTGAACTCCAACTCTTGTTTGGTTGCAAAATTAATAATCACAAATTCACTTAATACTTTGTTAATACAACAGAATGTTGATTAATTCGAGTAAGGAATCCAACTAGTAATGAGTTTTTTTTTCAATTATCTTCATTTTCATACTTTCGAAAAACGAAAACTTGTTAACACTCGTTGCTTTTTCAACATTTTAAAATACAATCTTTTGTCCTATTAAAATATCCCCGTGGTTCTAACAATGCTTTTAAAGAAAATCATATTAATACATAAGTAATAGAAATCATATTGATCATATAAATCATGGTTATATGAACATTCAGCCCAACTTGTATTACATAATGTATTTTGTATGTACATCCTATGGGCATGCTATTGCAAGTTTTAAAGCCGCCACGGAATTCAGAATCCAGTGCATTCTAATTTAGAAAGCTTCTATCATTTTATATATCAAACAAGTTAATTAATTTGCATTATTAAAGTTAATTAAATGTTGGCCGAGTTACCACAGGTTTCGGGTGGGATGTTTGAGTGGTTCAGAATCCACTTTAAAATGTAGGTCTCAGTCTAACATGACTGTAGAAGCATTGGGCGTAGGACTGGCAACCCTACCTCGTAAAAAAAGAAGACATCTCATGTCTCGAAATCTACCAGTAGGCAGACGGCTTTGGCCACTATGGGGTTGTTGAGCCAATGATGATGATGAATAAAATGTTTTGATTAAATTGAAGAAATAATTATTATTGATCTCTGTACTATAATTTTATTACAATTAACAGTATAATTAAAAAACTTCAAACTATGTTCTGTATTGGGAAAACAGTCATTTGTCTTTCAGCTTATGTACGCTAAAAATTAACATATAATTTCTCTCAAACCATTGTTTTAAGTATTATCATTTAAATAATTTAATTGTTATGCTTCTCTGAGTTAATCCCCTTTCATATATATTTAGATTTTTGTTTTATTTTAATATATTGCGTTCGATAATAAAGTTGAGTAATATATTTATTTTTATCTTAAGCCAGGTATCTTGGAATTATTTTAGTTTAAATCTATCATTGACTTTTTCTCCAAATTGGAAAAGTCAAAATGTATTACGCTGGGAAAAAAACAATGTATTTATTTCAATAAATCTGATACATTAATGAATTTTTAATTCAAAGTATGAATGCATAAGCGATATACATAATAAAAGCAGGATGATTTTATAATGATAATATATATGTTTTTAATATTAACTATTTTATTCGTATAAAATGAGCACTAGTTAGTTTTCAAGTTTAGTTCCAGCATGTTTCTATTTAAATTTATTTGCAATATTTTTGATTAATATTGATATTTATTCAATTCAACTTACTATTTCTAAATAATTTAAATATAGAAATAAGCCACCTCATTAAAGAAACTTATATTTCTCCACATGCAGTACAATTTGATTTTTGATTTTTTAAAGATAAATACAGAAAATTATCATTACTGGAATTTTAAGAGGATCTCTGGCTGAATTGTTTTATCAGGTATTTAAAAACATTTCACAATAAAAATTATAGAAAATCTAGTTTTTTTTTATTTTTTGTACGTTAGAAATTGAATACAAATACTACTATATACATTTAAAATTTAAAAAAATAATTTTTCAAAAATAAGCCTGCACATTTTATTGTATATTCCTACATTTTTGTTTTCTATCCAAATATTGGCAAATATCTTTATACTTATGTCGTCAATCCAAAATATATTTTACTAACATTTAAAAACTTGGTTCTATGAAAATATTTTCGAAGTAGTTGAAGCATAAGTTAAGTTTTTTAGAAAATGAAAGAGTATATTAGAATTTATGCTCTAATGGTTCACTAAAACTTCCATTTTTCAAGTTTTTCAAAATCGAATTTTGAGTCATGGCAGTTTCGTGAAAATCTGAATATGTTAAACGATTTCATAATATACTTCAACTTCTGAAGGTCCTTCATTTTTAAACGACTGAACATTTCTATATACATGTTTTGGCATATTTTTGAATATTTAAATTATAGTTAAATTGAAATAAAAGATGATCAACACGGAAGCGTTTCTGAATTTTTTTTCATTAAGATTAATGGTTAAATCTTAGCTTATCACTCATAAAAAATGATAATTCATTATAAAGATTTTAAACTATATAATTTTAATTAATGATAAATTAAATAATTTAAGAAATCTATGAAGTAGTTCATCAGTATTTTTATTATATTTTTTTTAAAAACATATATAACATTCCATATAACATTCAAACATGAGGCAATTTTCCCTAAAAGTCATCTTGAATGCAACTATCTCCTTTCTCAATTCATGGGTAATCTGTTTGTGGTATGCATAATGGAATACATTAAAGGTTAAATATATAAACAGAATTCGTTTTGGGGGTATTATTACTCGTGACCGTAGCATATATTCAAGCTACACGTGCTCCCTAGGTACAGATAAATGAGTAACAGCGGCGCTTGTTATGGCATAAAAATTAACTGTCTGTATTGTCAGCTGCATTGGAACAATATAAACAGAATTCAAAGCTTACTGATATTCCACGAAAACAAAAGTGTGCTTTTCTTTATGTGAGAAATACAATGTGAAACTTGTCTGTAATTCAGGATTATTTTAAGCCCATTGTTTTAAAATAATCAAGAAAATATAATATTATAAGAGCCTAAAATGTTTCTTTTATTTATCATCAATACATCCTAAGTTAAAAAATAAAAATGCTAAATCACATTTAAAAATTCACGTGTATTGATGTAAAAATTCAATTTTTAGTATTTTAATTATTTTTTTTAAAAAAATCCTTATACTTAGTTAATATATTGATTTAATAGTAAGCATTTTATGTAGAAAAAGCAGAATTTTTCATAAAACAAAGAATTTTTCTGTTTTCAAGAAAAGAAATAAATTAACTTGTGTTAAAGCAAATCATCTCAGACCCATTTGCAAAAACACCCATTTTGTTCATAATTACGTTTTGTTTTTTGTTTTTATTTTTTATGCTAAAATAAAAACAAAACCAAAATTTGAATATAATCCTTTGGTGATTTATTGAAGATTATATTTCTTGAATCATTTTAATAGTGAAAGTAATACATAAATTACTTAAAATATTTATTTGTTAATCGACTGGACGTTTCTATAAGCATACTTTTGGCATGTTGTTTTAGATATTTTAATTATGTTAAATTGAAGAAACGATCAACAAAAACATTTTGCAGTAACTATCTCCCTTTCTCAATTCATGGGTATTCTGAATTCAATTCTCACTAATTGCCACAAAAACAAAACTATGCTTTCATTGTATATGCAGTACAGTGGGAAACTTGCTTGTAACATTCTTAAATAATTACGAGGAACTAATATTATAAAACTAATATTTTATTAATATTAGTTTTATAATAATATTTGCTGTAATACTAACTAATTAACTAATATTTATTATTATATTTTAATTATTCTGAATACGTCTCATGTTTAAAATAAATCAAATTTAAAAATTCACATTCATTTACATTTACTAGTTCAATTTTTAAATATTTTGCATTCTTTATTGAAGTATCTTTCTATTTATTTAATATGTAAATTGAGTTACTAAGTCATTATTATACATTTTATGTACAAAGCAGAAATTTTTATAAAACAAAGAATTTTTCTATTTGGATGAAAATAAATACATTTTTTTACTCAAAGCAATTAATATCATATGTATTTACTAGACATAAGTTCAAAATTAATTTTTGTCTATACTAATATAGAAACAAAACCAAATTTGACTATCATCCATTAATATCCTTTGGTGATTTATTGAAGATTATATTTTCTGAATCATTTTAATAATGGAACTAACATTAATGTGATTTATTATTGATCTGTTTCAAATTTGGATTTATGATTTATATCTATAATTTGGAGGAAAAAACAATTTTCAATGCAATTGATGCTTTATTTCACTAAAAACTGTTTAAATCAAGTTTTATAAAGTATTTGAATACTTAAGTAACATTAAGTTAATTTATAAAGTACTTAATATTAATATTTTTTTTTTTTTCTTATAAAAATATTTTTATTTATTCAAACAGATATTATCCATTAAAAATTATTAATCAACAGATATTATCAAATATTATTTTATTATTTTATTAACCAATATTTTTATTAAATCAATCAACAACTGTTTTTTTATAATAATTTTAATGCAACTATCATGTATATAATTATTCGTTAGTCTAGACTAAAGAAAAAGTATTTTTAAATAATAGATAGCTTATAATTCCTAATAATACTGAAAATAACTTTTATATCCAGGTATGTAATTCAGAAAAAGAATTTCTCAATGCAATTGATACTAATCTTTATTTCACTAAGAACTGTTTAAATCATCTTTTTTAATATATACATATAATTACTGTTTACTTCCTTATGAAAATATTTTTAATAAATCAAACAGTTCTTTTGATTATGATGAATTTGATTATGATTATTTCAATGCAACCAAGTGCAACTACGTTGACTATCATGACTAAGGAAAAAAAGTAGTTTTAAATAATAGATATCTTATAATTCCTAATAATACTCGAAAATAACTTTTTATATGCGTGTATTTAATTCAAATAATACTGGATTTTATGTCTATATTTAACTAATCAAAAAAAATAGAATTAATGTCGAGAAAAAACAGAGATCTTATTAACAACGAAAAACATAAATCTCTTTAAATATAAATTTAAATACATTCGTCATTAAAGTTTCCCTAATTAAAATATGTATTTTTTGTTGCCTTTAAAGTTTTAAGCAGTCAAACATATTTAAATATTTATAATCCTTACCATTTACATTTAATGTTTTATTTTTATTTTTATTTTAATTATTATTTTTTTTTCTTTTTTTTCTTTTTAATATTCGTTAATTAGAGAAATAAATTTCAGAAAATCACAAAAAATAAATAAATAAATAAATAATAGCTTATTTTATAATGAAACACTTTAAATATCTTATTACAGCATTTCTTAAATTATATGTTGTAATTAGTCTCTTTTATAATCTGTTATTCCATACTTTTTATTTTATTTAAATTACATAAATGAAAAATAAATTTGTAAGCATGGCTGCAGCTTAAGAGCTAAAAAATTTGGGAAGGTTTTTACACGTATCGGGAGACATAATTAATTTTATGCTTAAAAATGAAAACAATAAAGTGATGCATATTTCAGTAACTGTTTAAATGAACTTTTATAAATATATGTAGATTAATACTGTTTACTTTCTTATAAAAATAATTTTATTAAATCAAACAATTCTGTTGATTATAATGTCTTTAAAGTGGACAACTAAGAAAAAAAAATAGTATGTACAAAAAAAGTATATTTAAATAATTGATATCTTATAATTCCCAATAATACTCGAAAATAACTTTTTATATGCATGTATTTAATTCAAATGATACTGGATTTTATTTCAACATTTAACTTCAATAAAAAAATAAAATTAATGTGGAGAAAAGATAGATCTTAGCTGTCTTCTTATTAGCAACGAAAAACATAAAACTCATTAAATTTTTTTTTCCTAATGCAGCTGGCAATTAGACTGGGATCTTTTATGCCATAAGGGCTACACCGACGTTACTCACTTAGCACTACCCAGGGGCACGTGTAACTTGAAGATAAGCCACGGACGCGGAGTAACATTCCCTGCAACGCTCTACGATCATGTTAGACCGGGACCTACGGTTTAAAGTGGATTCCGAACCACTACAAATATCCATGGGCAAATAATTCGAACCGGATACCTGTTTAAAGCCAGATTATAGCCACTCGGCCATCAAGAATACTCTCTCTCTGGCGATCGGTGCCACAGGTTTCGGGTTCGAGTCCCGATGGTGCCAAGTATTTTGTAGCGGTACTTTGTAGTGGTGTATACTCTTTAAATATAAATTTAAATAAATTCGTTATTAAAGTTTCCTAATTAAAATATGTATTTTTTGTTACTATTAAAACTTTAAGCAGCCCAAAATAATTATAATCATTATCATTTGCAATAAATGTTTTTTTTTTAATATTCGTTAATTAGATAAATAAATTTCAGAAAATCAATAAACAAATAAGTACTATATAATAAAATATTTTAAATATATATAGTATTCCATAAAATATATTTTGTATTCAGTTTTATTTATAATCACATCTCCTATATTTTTATTATTTAATTTTTTCTAAATTACATAAATGAAAAATATATTTAAATCTTTATAAGCATGTATGCAACTTAAAAGCTTAAATATTTGTGAAAAGTTTTTAGACATATCGGGTGATACAGTTAATTTTATTCTTCAAAATGAAGATTTCTTCAAAATGAATTTTTTATTCCTATAGATTATAATTATTGTTTTATATATCGTTAACCCCACTAATTACTATTGGCAAATTATTTTAATGAAATAGAAAAAGCTTTTTATAAAACGAAATGACTTTAATGCAAGCAACTATCTTGTGTATAATTATTCATAACTCTAGACTTATAAAAAAGTATTTTTTAAATAATAGATATCTTATAATTCCTAATAATACTGAAAATAACTTTTTATAAGCATGGATTTAATTCAAATAATACAGGATTTTTTTTTTCAATATTTAACTACAATAAAAAAAATTAAATTAATGTTGAAAAAAAGGCAGACATCTTAACTGGCTACTTATTAGCAACGAAAAACCTGAAACTCTTTAAATATAAATTTAAATAAATTAGTTATAAAAGTTTCCTTAATTAAGATATGCATTTTTGTTACCATTAAAGGTTTAAGCATTCAAGAATATTTAAATTATTATAATCATTACCATTTTCATTTTTCTAAGATTCTTTAATTAGAGAAGTAAATTTCAGAAAAAAATTACTATATAATAAAATATTTTAAATATATTAGTACAGTATTTCTCAACATATATTTTGTGTTCACTTTCTTTTCAATCAGCTCGTCATTACTATATTTATTCTTTGATTTTATCTAAATTACATAAATGAAAAAATATATTTAAATCTTTGTAAGCATGAATGCAACTTAAAAGCTTCAAAATTTGTAAAAGTTTTTAGACGTGTCTGGAGACATATATAAAAATAAAGTAGCGCATATTTTTCACTAACATAAAAGTTTTAAATTGTATCGTTTAAGTATGATACATGTAAGAAATATTATTGATTATTATTTTCGAAAATAAAAAGTAATAATAATAATAAAATACAATACGTTTTATATTTCTGTATTTTTTTTCGGTCTTGTATTTAATCTTTTAGAATATAATTATTGTTTTATGTATCGTTCAACCCACTAATTATTTCTGGGAAATTATTTTAATCAAATAGCAAACGCTTTGTAAAAAATGAAATTTTTTAGTTTTTATTTATTTATTCATTTACAGGATATTTTGTTAAAATATTAAAAGAGAATATTTTATTAACAGATATTTCCTAATATTTTAATTAAATATGCTTTATATTCACTAAATAAATATATTCATATTTAAACTGAAACATATTTGAATATTTATACGGTTAGATAAACTAACACGCCAATTCATAAAAAAATAAATGACATACGATTTTTAAATTTCACAACTTGGGTTGTATTTCATTATATAAATGAAATAGGGTTGGTATATAAAATATAGTGCTTATAAATATGGTATATATATATATATATAATACTTATCTCCAAAGTTCAATACCTATCCTTTTGGAAAGTCTTTAGAACTTAAGAAACTTTTTTTCTTGTGTCGGAAGTATGTGTAGTTCGGATTTGTTTTACTTTTTTATCATGGATAATGTCTTCTTTTCTGATTTCTGTAACATTATATTAAATTTTAAGTTTTACATTATTCAGAACTTATTTTGATCTTAAATTAAGACGAAAAATTACCTTCCATATATTTAACCGGAGATTTAATTTTAAGGAATGAATATTTTGATGTTTTTTTTTTTTTTATTAACAAAAAAACCAAGTTTGCTTTATGAATTACAATAATTGTTTTCAACATCCAATTTGAATAAAATATTTCAAACCTCATATTATAACTGGTATAGATTGATGGAATCTAATGATATCTATGGAATATAATGTTGCTGTTGTCGTATCCCTCATGGAAGGAGGGGTGCAGCTTCTGTTCTGATGGAGCACCCCTAGGTAGAAGTCTGATTTCTGCTCCGTCTGTTCCGTTGTCTGACAGTCGTAGGAGACCGGGACATACGGCCTAAAAGGATTCCGAACCACTACAAACATACATGGCACCATAGGGACTCAAACCCGAAACCTGTGACACCGATCGCTAGACACTCGGCCAATGAGGCCCCATGAAATCTAATGATATCTATGGAATCTAATGATATTGATGGAATCTAATGAAAAATGCCATCTAACATATAAATTTGTACAGAAAAGCAACATATACATAACAACAATTAGTATACATAATTTTAATAGCATTATTTTCCAATATCTATCTATCTGCCTTAGGTACTTGCCTTAGGTACATTGCCTTTATATGTGTACCTGTATCATGACACGGGGCTATCCAGTGATATTTAACTCCAATCTTTTGTCTCGTTTTTCCCATGAATCATTTCTCATTATGCTATTCAATTTCATGAAATTAAAAAAAAAAAGAAAATAGATCGTGTGACACAATGTGATTGATTGATTGATTTTTTTTTTTTATTACAAAATTTCATTATCTAGTTTTAGTCTGATAAATCCTGTTCTGAAATATTTTAGTGCATTCATATTTTTATAATGTTTCGTAAAAGTTCAGATTTAAACAAATGTTAAAATTTTATCAGATAATTATTGGCATTATTATCTTTATAACATCTGAAGATATGATGATATTGCAAATGGAAGTATATCAATTACTAATTTTTTAAATGCCCAAAAAGGAAGTGATATAAAAAATGAAAAAGAAAAGTGTAATTCTAATAAATAATAAATCTGCAAAACTGCATGTTCTTCAAATTTTCCACAACGGTATTAATTTCACGAAGTCATGGTGTCATGGTCAAAAAAAGTGTATTTCCATTGTGTTTGTAAAATAAATCATGAGGTTTAATTTACTGAGTATGATAATAAAAAGTTCAAATAAATTGTTTATTCACCATACAAAAAACATTTAAACATTTTAAAAGTATTATTTTTCGCTGCAAAAATTATTTTTATTCAACTTATTTATTTTTTTATGTTTAAAACTTTTAGAAGTTTTTAAATATCTGACTATTTTTTCTCATTTACAATGCTTAAAGAAAATTTATCCTTTAATTTCTTGTAGCATTTTATCTTGACACTACTGCAGTATATATAATAGACATAACAAAGCGATATACAAAGTTTCTTGGCGTTACCATAGAATCTTGAAGTCAAAATAGATAAAAGGAACATAATGCTTATTCAATCATGCTTTCACGATTAATATAATCTTTTGAGAAAAGATAAATATGCTATTATTATCGGAAAATTAAGTTTCATGCTCCAGTCACTTAAATATAACGTTACTTTGAGCTACCAATAGTATAAAACTAATCTATCTACAAAGATCTTTACAAAAAGAATTCTTTCATTTTGAATTTTCACAACTTTAATATTTCATTTTCCTTAATAGTTTTAAA
Organism: Caerostris extrusa; assembly: GCA_021605095.1. Classification (NCBI taxonomy): domain Eukaryota; kingdom Metazoa; phylum Arthropoda; class Arachnida; order Araneae; family Araneidae; genus Caerostris; species Caerostris extrusa. Next base: position 22,184 of record BPLR01001507.1, read on the forward strand.
AATTGTTCATTAAACTACACTTTTTTGTTTGATATTTGTTTAAATGTTTTTTAAAGCTTCTTTATATTTGCAATCTAATGCTTAAATTTTATTGTATTTTAGCATGAATCTTTCTTTGTCTTTATGCTATTATATTTTTATTTAATGACTTTCATATGAGAAAAAAAGTTATTCAATTGCATTACTCGAATTAATTTTGTGAAATAAATTATTTGTATTTCAATCTTTTTCATTGTATTATGCACTTATTTTAGTAGAGTTAATATATACTTCAATCTTCAAATCTATGGCTACAGGTTATTCATCAAGGAAAACAAATATGCAATAGATTAAGAGTTACCAGTTAATAAATAATGTGTTAATAAATAATGTGCAATATATTCCTTGGTTTCACCGAGGAATATGTTGCACATTATCCATATAATCACAACAATATATAAAAATCTCCTCTAACCAGGCAAACTGAGGGCTTCACATCCTGTTATTCTTTTCTCTTATCAAAGGTAAGGACTTTTAGAGCTACTTTATTGTTCCCATACCTGCAATTGATACATAAATATTAAGTTCGGCTTACCTAATTGATTTTTAAGACAAAAACTCTTAAAATAACGAAAATATAATATGTTAACCACCAGGATAATTTACGTTATTATAACTTAATACCTGAAGAATTATAATTATTTATTAATAGATATATATATTTCTAATAAATACATTAATTTTATATTCTCTATTTATATTACAGAATCATTTTAGTTATAAATTCAAATGCTATGCAATTTATTCAGAGTTACCAGGTTGAACCAAGAATATATTTTGCACATTATCCATATAATCACCACAATATAGAAAGAACCTCTAATGGTGAGGCGTCTAGAGGGGCTTCACCTTCTCGTGTCAAAGGCAAGGACTTTTAGAGCTACTTTATTGTTCTCATATCTGGAATGGACACAGAACATTCAGTTCGGCTTCACTAATTGGTTTTGAGACCATTCTCTCCTAATTCGTAAATCTAATTGATATCTGAATAATTATAATCATTTATTAAAAGAATATATAATGCCGTATTTTAAATACACTAATGTTATAATCTTTTCATTAATTCAAATGCTATTATACCAAGATTTCTTAATAAGGAAATCTAATTCGTAATCCACCAGTACACTTCAAGCTATTATAACTTAATACCTGAGTAATTATAATCATTTATTATATATATATATATATATATATATATATATATATTGTGCAGTATTTTAAATACACTAATTCCATAATCTTTTATTTATATTAATGATTCGTTTGAGCTTTACACTCAAATGCGATTATTCTTAGAATCAGTAAACAAATAAATATTTTTTAAGAAAGGATTAAAAATTCTACAGTTAATTTGTTTTTTATGCCACTTGGTAGACAGGAACACCTAGATCAAGTCCAAGAACTCATGGAAGGACGAAAAGAGGGCTCACTGACGCTGATTTGGCTCACTGACGCTGACATTTTAAAGGGTAGGGATGTCAGCCCTACACCCAACAGTTATACAGTTATATTAGAAGCCGCTACAAACATATATGACACCGCTGGGATTTGAACCCATAACTTGCGGCACCAAACACCAGAGTTCTTGTCACTCAACCATCAGGCTCTTCAACACAGTTATAAATATATTAAAATGTTTGAAACTGAATATACGCATAATTTAAAATTGATTTACATTTATTTAAATTGATTATTAATTGGAAAAACCAACAAAAAAGGAACATATGAAAATTAGATTTGAATCGTGTCATCTTCAATGGATACCTGCACATGACAACAATGAGGGCAACGAATACGCTGACTCTTTAGATAAAGAAAGCCAGGGACAATGATCAACCCAGAACTACCATCACACATGCAGATGCTAACGCAGTTGTCAAAAGGCCGACTAATTCCTCATAACTTTAAGAAACCACTAATCACGGACTTTAAATGCCCTATGAAGTGGACATCAGTTATTAGCAGACACAGAACTAACCATTACAGAGGGATGAAGATTCTCCCAGACAAGCCCAGAGAATACATCCCCTGCAGAAATTGCACCAACGCTTTCCTAACACCTAAGCACATTCTAGAGTGCCTCAACACTCACTCCCCATGTTTTAGAATTGGGTATGGTACCAATCGAGACTAACTTAAGGGAAGTCCTGTATAGTGAAGCGGCGCTATTGCTAACGGCCACTATCGTGAAAACTTTTGACTTGATCTAACTTTATTAATAATATTTTAAATCCATGGACACGATAACAACAACAACAAAAATTAGTTTTAGAAACGCACATTCCTTCACAATATTCCAAATTTTTTAGAAGCATTTACTATGCTAATCACAACTTAAATTAATCTTAACAACTGAAGCTATTAGATGATTTTATTTATGTAAATTAATATGAAATCGGCTTATACTATTTTTTGTTTTAATAAGATTTCTTGCAAAATTACTTCAGCTTCCTTTTTAGGATTAAAAGATTAAAAACCCTTTTAATCAAAATATAATTATATTATATTAAGCCAGTTTTTAAAACTAGATTAATGAATTTTAATTAATTGGTTTTTATGTTTCAGAGAAAAAAACAATGCAGGAAATCTTACTTTTTATAACTACTGAAAATGTACAAAAATAAAGATAAAAATAACTAAACAGAAATATTTTTGAGTTTTAATTAAGGTATAAAAATTTTAAATGATTATCTTAGAAACTACAGAATTTTTCATAATATTATTTAAAGTCTTCAGTGTTTGCAATTAATAATTTAAATTTGATTAAATGCACAAAAAAAAAATTTTCACCTATTTTTTTTTATTTTTTTTACTCTCATTAGGAATGCTTGTCCTTCACATTGTTATTGATAGGATTTTAGAAATTGATTGCTTTATTTCATGCAAATTTTAATAATTTAATATTAGTGGAATTATTTTAAAATGTTACTGAAAAGGTTGATTTAAAAGTTTTTGCCAAATTGTTCTTAAAATATAGCTATATTTAAGTCAATACGATTACGATTTGTTTTTAAATGTATAATTAGTTTATTAACTAATTAAATTTTTTTATTAGAATCGTCTGATAAAAATATATATATGATTAAAAAAAATGCTAAATAGTCTAGGAAAGAGATAAATAAACATGTAATACAAATTAAAGAGCTACAAGAGTAAATTAATTAATTAAAGATAAAAGAGAGTAAATTAATTAATTAAATTAATTTACTTTTTTTTCTCTATATTGCAGAAAGTCCTTTACAAATCATTTTTTTCATTTTTTTTTTAAGTTTATCTGGCGCCATCTATTGGTAGATACATGCAGCTTAAATCTAAAAAAAAATTAAATTAGTTGATTTAATTTAATTAATGAATTAATATTTTTAAAAATTATCAACATCAAGTGTCATCCACTACAAGGTTGAAAAAAAAATGTATTTGAACTTGAGTGGATGAATAAAAAGTATTTTATTAACGATTGAAAATTTGAACAAAATATATATAGGGAGAGTGTGAGCTAATAGAAGGACTTGAAAAATATATATAAGGTTTTAAAAAATACTAAATATTCTAGATAAATAAAAAAGAGATAAAAAAAAAAAATAAACAGTATAGTTTTGAGTTTAATGAAGGTATACAAATTTAAAAATGATTTTTATTTTGAAACTACTGATTTCTTCCATAATATTTACAGTCTTCACTGGTTTGCAGTTAATAATTTTAATTCGATTGAATGCAAAAGACCATTTTTTTACGTTTATTAGGAATGTTGGGCTTCAAATTGTTTTTTATAGAATTTTAGAAGTTGATTGCCTTATTTCATATAAATTTAATAAATAATATCATCTAATATTAGTGGAATTACTTAAAAATGTTTCTGAAAGGGATGATTTAAAATTTATTGAAAAAGTCTTCTTAAAATCTAGTCATATTTAAGACATTTCGATTATATATTTTTTAAATAAATTTTAATTAGTTTATTAACTTAAAAATGTTTAAAATTATTATTCTATAAAAATTAAATGTGATGTTTAAAAAAAATGCTAAAAATTCAAGAAAAACAATAAATTGAATTTAACATCAATTTTTATTTTATTGTTTAATTAAATAGGATACAATTTTATATTTTTAATGTATTACATTAGACTGTGAAAGAAGCAGAAGTTCGAAAATAATATGCATTTTTTGATGTAGAACATTTCATGTGTCATTTAATATTGACGTAAATCATGAAAATGAATTTAGCACGTTTTTTTTTTTTGAATATGATACATTAACCTGTGAAATAAGCACAGGTTTGAAAATTATGAGCATTTTTTTGATGTAGCTAACATTTGATGTGACATTTAAATAGTTAAGTAAATCATGAAAGTTGGTGCAAATTTTAGCTTGCACTTGTTTAAAGAAAATATATTCACTGACGGAAAATACAAATAACCTTTCCACATTTTCTTGGATTTATCAGATCCAGGAATCTCCAGCGAAACATTCTAACTGGAATGAATTTGTCAATTACATCGTTTGGGTGTTCATGTACCTAATATCGTTTTAATGATTATCAAAATTGAACATTTGGAATGTTTGATGAAATTTCTACTTTTAATGTTGAAACGTAAAAATGAAATGGAGCGAAAATATAAAAAGTCAAAATTAATACTGAAGCTATTGAGTGAAATTATTTCAATATAACCAAGAGCTTGTGTTCGATAATTTGCAAACACCATCAGGATCTTAAAAAACATATCCTTAAATCACTAAGTAGAAATCCATTTATATAAAGAAGGGTATTTTGCTAAACTGTGGTTTACATACCTTTATTATTTATATCTAGTGTTCAGTATACCTATCTAGTGTTCAACATACTCATACCTTAATTAAATATGTTTTTCGTACCTATACCTATATTAAATATTTTTTTTAATAACAATTCATTTTTTATTATTAAACGTGTCAATTTAAAATTTATATAATACATGAATAATATGAATTTACTGTTTAACCTGAAAAGTTTTCATTTAATGTGAAAAATTAATCGAACGTAATTAGAAATAAAGGAATAAAATGAACCTTCAGCTATTTTTTTTTTTTTTTTGTATTATAATAAACATTTGAAGTAATAAAAAATAATTTGCTAAAACACATAAATCTTGCCCTTCTAGAGTCTATAAAATTTTATTTTTCTAATTATCACTGTTTCTGAGGAAAAAGAACATAAAATTCTCTAATTTAACATTTGTGAGGTAAGACTTCCCAGAATTCGTAAAATAAATAATATTTGAAAAGATATTTTTCTTAATATAAAAGTTCTTAAACACGGCTAAATAATGGAATTAAATTTAAAAAAAATAATATTGAATATATATATATATATATATATATATATATTCAATCAACCGAACTGTATATATATAAATATATATATATATATATATACAGTTCGGTTACATTAATGGGACCACCTGTCAAAAGCCAAAATAACCATCTTTGGAAGAGCGGACCGTTGCGAGAAGTGCAGTAAGAGAGTCAATTCGGTTTCTGGAGGTGTTCACTGGGATGTTGAGCCATGCGGTCTCCAGTGTCGTGGCCAACTGCGCTAGATTACGCGGTAGAGGATCCATGCCGCGAACAACCTGAATCGAGATGATCCCCCAGATTCTCGATTGGGTTTAAATCCTGGTGAGTTTGCTAGCCAGGGGAGTGCGGTAAACTCATCCTGGTGCTCTTCGAACCACGCACATACACTGTGAGCAGTATGATACCTCGCATTGTCCTCTGGTAGATGCCATCATTCTGAGGAAAAATAATTGGCATGTAGGGGTGGACATGGTCCGCAAGGATGAGTGCACCCAGTGAATGGCAGGAAAATATTCCCCAAACCTCCACCAGCTTGGAACCTTCCAACAATTGTTGCAGGGTATTTGCTTTCAGACGTTTCACGCCATATACACCAACGTGCATCTGTCCGATAGAGCAAAAAACGTGATTCATCGGAAAAAGCTACCTGTCACTACTCTGTGGACGTCCAGTTTCGGTACTCGCGTGCAAATTCCAGCCTTCGTCGCCAATGAACAGCAGTTAGCATAGGTGCATTAACCACGCGTCTGCTGCTGAGGCCCATGCGCAGCAACGTTCGCTGTACCGTTGTTGAGGATACACCCTTGGTTCATCTGGGCGGTCAGTTGTTCAACAGTTGAATGTCTATTCGCCCGAACGAATCTCCGCAGCCTTCGTTCGCCTCTGTCATCTATAGCCCGTGACGCACCACATATGCCACGCTGCTGATTTTGAATAGTGCCATTTTACCATGCACGGTATAGTTTTACCACGGCGGCAAACGAACAGTTCACAAAATTAGCCGTTTCCGAAATGCTTCCACCCTTGGCCCGAAAGCCAATAATCATGTTATTTTGGATTTCGGATAAATCGTTACATTTCTGCATCACGTCAACGATTGAAATGCTTTCCAATGCCTAGGACATCCTCTATATACACTCCACTGCAATGTGCTGCCACCTGCCTTTTGTGATTGTTTATTTCACATTGACGTCGAAAATAGATGATGATCACATGAATTTGACAACTGTGTATGTATATATATATAATAATAAACATATATATTGTAATATTTAGTGAATTGTTTTTGATTGAACAGCGATTATTATTTTTTTAGTAGAGAAAACAAGGAAAAATGCAATAGACTACTCAAAATGTTCTGTTATTGTTGATTATTATAAGGCTCTTATATTTTTTATAAATAATTGTATTCAATTTTGTAGCGAATATCATGCGTTGATATGTGAAGGCTCAATGTTTTTAAGGTTTCGGATTTGAATTCCATACAACAAGTTTAACATACAGTAAGGATCGAGCTATTCAGAATCTGAAGTGATTCTTCAACCTACTGACGTTTGGAAAAATGTGTTTCTAGCAGGAATTCTCTTGGCGAGTGAGAGAACTCTTTAAGGCAATGACTTTGATCATCTTTGTATTTTTTGGATGCTTATTCTATAGATTTGTTTTTTTGACTTGTTTTTTTTTTTTTTTTTACCTGTATTGTTGCCTTGTTATTTTTCAATAATCGACGAGGCTCAATGCCTTTTTTGTGTGTTTATCATTTTGCCTCATCCGTCGGACTACTTGGCTGGAGTTTTTCCGGTTTTTCTTCTAAAGGATACGCAAATGCGCAATACTCTAAAATTCCTCTTTCCATTGGAGATAAATTGCCATGCCTTGTCATTGGAGATAAATAAAAAGATAAATGAAATATTAAACAGTATAGATGATAACATATTAAACAATATTAACTTTTCTTCATATCTTTGATCAATTAAACTTCCATTTTTTTTTTTTCGAATCTGTGATGTTATTTTTCTCACTAATACTCCGGAAGGGAGATTATACCAAAATATCTAAGTAAATATACCTAACCCTAAATAATCCTACCAGTTAAAAATATGGAGAAGGTTTCGGAAGTGCAATAACAACCTTTATTTTTACTTTTATAAATTATTAACACACCCTATCCGCTTTTATAATGAATAATTGTCTCCGGTCATTAAAGATAATTACTATTAGGGAAATAAGAATTTCATTTTATTGCTTAGTTCATTTTCGTGACCTGAATTTTCGTACGATACGGAAGTCAATGTAAATTTAACAATGTGACTTTTATTTCTTTTAATCTTCCTATCTAAACATTTTAGGTTATCTTGGAACTTTATTATAACTTTTACTAAAATATTGGATGTACATGGTATATAATCATTAAATATTTGTTATTTAGCCACTAAAAGGAATATATTTTGAAAGTTTTAATTTTATAACAAATAATGGAAAAATACAAAGAAGAATGAGAATGCTTAATTGAATTTTACTTTCAAAATGCTCATTCATAATATTTTTAATTAATTGTTAATTTTCTTCATATATTTATATTTTTCTCATTTTCTAAGCATAAATTTATTTTTAAAGTTAAATTTAGAATATCAATTATTTACCAAACTATTAGCTTAGCAAAACAGTATAAAAGTAAGATATTTAAAAAATTAATGTTATAACGAATATTGGAAATATACAAAGAAGAATGAGCATATTTAGATGAATTTAAAGTTAATAATGTTCATTCATATTTTATAATTATTTACTGATTTTGCACTTTTATTTATATTTTACTGTTTCAAAGCATAGATTTATTTTTAAAAATAAATTTAGAAAATCAATTATTTAGAAATTATTAGTTAAGCAAAAAGTCGTATAAAAGGATTCATCCGTATATATGAATATATTTTGAAAAATTTAATTTTATAACCAATTTTGGAAATATACAAAGAAGAATAAACATGATTAGTTGAATTTTACGTCTATATTCATCATTCATATTTCCTAATTATTTATTGATATTGTTTATTTATTTATATTTTTCCTGATGCGATGCATAGACTTATTTTGAAAGATAAATTTAGAAAATGAATTTTTTAGCAAATCATCAAAAATCTTATTTTCTAGCAAAATATGTTTCTTTACAAATTTAAATTGTATGAATTTTTCAACATGGTACAATGTAACTAAAAAAAAAAATCACATAATTCTTAAATCTTTAAATTTTTAATTATGATGTCTTATTTCAAATCATTTCATTATCAGATTAGTAATTTTTAAATTCCCAATTCGAAAGTGAAAATAGAACGGGAGAAGCTTGCTGTATAAAAAAATAATTCGCTTATATCGATGATTAATTTTTTTCTCAAAATATCCTCGGTGTAAGATCCTTTGTATCAAATCCATCGATACAAAAAAAAAAAAAAAAACGAATGCTTCCCTCAAAACTCAAGTGGAGCGAGAATTTAATTTGCTTCTCAGTCCAGCGAATGAGCTCCCAAATTTTCCTAATCCAATGAGAGTCGGCAGAAATAAGTTCAGCAAATTGAATAAACACTTAACACGATATAGAAAACAGTTCTTGAGTTAAAAAAAAAAGTAATGCATTATTATCATTAAAGTTTGAAAATAACGAGATCAGATGGAAAGTAAATTACATTTCTCTAAATTCTTCTAATATATAAATTTTTTATTATGCAATCGTTCCCTTAAAAATATTTTACTCTTATTTATGATTTTTTAAATTATATATCACGAATTTATCAAACACAAAATATGATCTATAATTCATAGAACGACATAGATGACAACATATTAAAAGTATTAACTTTTCTTCATATCTTTGATCTGTTAAACTACTAAGAAGAGATACTCTATTTATTTAATTATCAACTACTCAATTACCAAAATATCTAAGTAGACACCCTAACCCTAAATACCTCTACTAGTTAAAAATATGTAGACGGTTAAGGAAGTATAACAATACCTTCCTTTATATTATTTTTATAAATTATTATCTCACCCTGTCTCCGGCCTTTAGAATGAATAATTATCTTCGGCCATTAAAGATAATTACCATTAGGGAAATAAGAATTTCGTTTTATTGTTTAGTTCATTTTCGTGACCCAGAATTTTCGAACGAAACTGCTGTCAATATAAATTTAACAAAGTGATTTTTATTTCCTTAAAACTACCTATCTAAACATTTTATATTATCTTAGAATTTTACTAAAAATATTGGATATACATAATTTATATTCATTACATAAATTATTATTCAGCAGTATAAAAAGTAATATATTTTAGAAAATTTAATTTTGTAACAAATATTGGAAATATACAAAGAAGAATTATAACGCAGTTGAACTCTATTTCCATAATGATTATTCCTATTTTCTAATTATTTACACTGATATTGTACTTATATTTTCCTATTGCGAAGCATAAATTTATTTTTAAAGATAAATTTAAGAAATCACTTAGTTTTTTTTTTTTTAATCACAATTTTAGTTTAGCAAATGCCGTATAAAAAGGATTCAGCCGTATAAAAATATTTTGAAAAATTTAATTTTATAACAAATATTGAAATATACAAAGAAGAATGATCATTCTTACTTTGACTTTTACGTCCGTAATGTTCATTCATATTTTCTAATTATTTATTGATTTCCTACTTATATTTATATTTTCCTATTGAGAAGCATAAATTATTTTTAAAGATAAATTTAGCAATTGAGTTATTTAGCATATTGGCTTAAAAAACCATATGAAATTAAAATAATTTAAAAAATTTAAATTTATAACAAATATAAAGAATAATGAAAGTATTTAATTGATTTTTATTTCACAATGTTCGTTCATATTTTCTAATTATTTATTGATTTTTGGTATTTGTATTTATATATTTTCTATTGCGAAGCATACATTTATTTTTAAAGATAAATTTAGAAAATCAATTATTTACCAAATTATTAAGCAAACAAAAGCTTATTTTATAGCATAATCTTTTAACCATGTAAATTATAAGAATCTGGTAGCATCTAATTAGTAAAAAGAAATATCACAAAATGCTACAATCTTTTAATTTTTAATCATGTCCTCTCTTTATTTCATATAATTTCATTATCGGCTGAGTAATTTTCAAACTCCGAATTGAAAGTGAAAATAAAACGGGTGAAACTTATATTAAAAAAATCATTTCAATCCATGATTAGTTTTTCTCAAAATATCCCGGTGTAAGATCCTCTGTATCAAATACATCGATACAAAAATAATGAATGCTTCCAACTCAAAACTCAAGTGGAGCGAGAATTTAATTTGCTTCTCAGTCCAGCGAATGAATTCGGAAATTTCCCTCATCCAATGAGAGACTTCAGAAATAAATTCAGCCAATTGAATAAAGACTTCCAATTGTCGGAGAATTAAACGACTGCCTTCCACGATAGGATATCAAAGTATTCCTGTAAACGCGATAGAAAACGTGTGCTTTGAGTTGAAAAAAGTAACGTGTTATTATAATTAAAGTTTGAAATTAACAGTATCATTTGGAAAGTAAATTACGCTCAGCTGATTTCTTCTAAAAACAACTTTTTTTTTATTATCCAATCTTTCCTTTTAAAAATATTTTACTCTTATTTATGATTATTAAAATTATTTATTTTTTTCATGAATTTCTCAAACTCAAAATATTATCCATAATTTATAAACCACATAGATAACAACACATTAAATATTATTAACTTTTATTTATATCTTTGATCAGATAAACATTAATTTTTTTTGGGATCTGTGATATAATTTTCTCACTTTTACACCAAAAGTTAGCTATATTTATTTAACTATATACCGCCGCTCCCCCTCCCCCTTATCACAGTATTTAAGTAAGCACTCTAACCTTAAATACACTACTAGTTAAACATATGTAGACGGTTACGGAAATATAATAAATACCTTTATTTTACTTTTATAAATTATTATCTCACCCTGTCTCCGTCTTTAGAATGAATAATTATCTCCGGCCATTAAAGATAATTACCATTAGGGACATAAAATTTCATTTTATTGTTTAGTTCATTTTCGTCCCCTGAATTTTCGTAGGAAATTGATGTCGACGTAAATTTAACAAAGTGATTTTATTTCCTTAAACTTCCTATCTAAACCTTTTATATTATCTTAGAATTTTACTAAAAATATTGGATATACATAATTTATATTCATTACATAAATTATTATTCAGCAGTATAAAAGTAATATATTTTGAAAATTTAATTTTGTAACAAATATTGGAAATATACAAAGAAGAATGAGAATGCTTAATTGAATTTAACTTCACAATGAACATTCATAATATTTTTAATTAATTTAAATTTTGTACATATATTTATATTTTTCTCGTTTTCCAAGAATAAATTTATTATTAAAGGTAAAGTTATAATATCTATTATTTACCAAATTATTAGTTTAGCAAAATTAGTATAAAAGGAAGATATTTAAAAAATTTAATTTTATAACAAATATTGGAAATATACAAAGAAGAATGAGCATGTTTAGTTGAATTTTAAGTTCATAATGTTCATTCATATGTTATAATTATTTACTGATTTTGCACTTTCATTTATATTTTTACTGTTTCACCGCATATATGTATTTGTAAAAAAAAAAAAAAATTTAGAAAATCAATTATTTAGGGAATTATTAGTTTAGTAAAGCCGTATAAAATGATTCTTCCGTATATAGGAATACATTTTGAAAAATTTAATTTTATAACAAATATGGGAAATATACAAAGAAGAATGAATATGCTTAGTTGAATTTTACGTCCATAATGATCATTCGTATTTCCTAATTATTTATTGATTTTGTTTATTTATTTAAATTTTCCTGTTCATCAATCATTTAGCAAATCATCAAAAATCTTATTTTCTAACATCAAAAATCTGCTTCTTTACAAATTTAAAATTGTATGAATTTTCAACATGGTACAATGTAACTAATAAAAAAAATCACATAATTCTAAAATCATTAAATTTTTAATTATGATGTCTTATTTCAAATCATTTCATTATCGGTTTAGTAATTTTTAAACTCCGAATTCGAAAGGGAAAATAAAACGGGTGAAACTTGTTGTATAAAAAAATAATCGATCATTAGTTTTTTATCAAAAATATTCGGTGTAAATTATTTTGCATCAAATCCATCGATGCAAAAAAATAATGAATGCTTCCCCTCAAAACTCAAGTGGAGCGAGAATTTAATTTGCTTCTCAGTGCAACGAATGAACTCGGGAAACTTCCTCATCCAATGAGAGGCGGCAGAAATGAATTCAGCAAATTGAATAAACATTCCTGTTAACACGATAGAAAACAGAGCTTTGAGTTGAAAAAAAGTGACGTATTGTTGTCATTAAAGTTTGAAAATAACGAGATCAGTTGGAAAGTAAATTACATTGGACTGATTTCTTCTGAAACATTTTTTATTATCCATTCGATATTTTTTGATAAATACTTTACTCATATTTATGATTTTTTAAATTATTTATCTTTATTTCATGAATTTCTCAAACCCAAAATGCCATCAATAATTTATAGAATCACATAGATGGAAACATATTAAATAATATTGTCATTTCATCATGTCTTTGATGAGTTAAACTTCACTTTTTTTCGATCTGTGATATTATTTTCTCACTATTTCTCCGAAAGTGAAGAGCTATTTATTTAAAAATAAACCACCATTTAACAAAATATCTAAGTAAGCACCTTAAACATAAATACTCCTAATAGTTAAAAAATATGTACACGGTTAAGGAAGTATAATAACAACCTTTATATTATTTTTATAAATTATTATCTCACCCTAATACCGCCTTTAGAAAATAATTATCTCCGGCCATTAAAGATAATTACCATTAGGGAAATAAGAATTTCGTTTTATTGTTTATTCATTTTCGTGACCTAAATTTCCGTACGTAAATTTAACAATGTGATTTTTTTTTTTCTTTAAATCTTTCTATCTAAACATTTTATCTTATCTTGAATTTTATTATAATTTTTACTAAAATAAAGAATATACATGATCCATAATCATTAAATAAATTATTATTCCAGCGCATAAATAGGATATATTTTGAAACATTTAATTTTATTAAAAATATTGGCAATATACAAAGAAGAATGAGAATGTTTAATTGAATTTCATGTCCATAATGTTCATTTATATTTTCTAATTATTTTTATTTTTTTGTTCTTATATTTATATTTTTCTGTTGCGAAGAGAAAATTTATTTTTAAAAAAAATTAGAAAATAAATTATTTGCCAAATTATAAAGTGGAAGAAAAAAAAACCGTATTCAACCTTATAAAAAGGAAATATTTTTTAAAAATTTAACAACAAACATTGGAAATATACAAAAATAATGAGCCCGCTTAGTTGAAATTTTGAGTTCCCTTAAAGTTCATTCAAAAATGGTACTTAATTTATATTCTTCTATTTTCGACGCATACATTTATTTTTAAAGTAAATTTCATAATTATTAAGTTGACAATCGCTTATTTCTAACATAATGTAAATTATATGAATCTTCAACTTGGTAGCATCTAATTAGTAAAAAGAAATATCATAATAATGTTTCAATCTTTTAATTTTTAATTATGATATCTCTTTGATTTCAATTCATTCCATTATCGACTTAATTATTTGTAAACTCCGAATTCGAAAGTGGAAATAAAACGGGTGAAACTTGTTATATTAAAAAAAAAAATAATTCGCTTATATCGATGATTAGTTTTTCTCAAAATATCTGTACGATCCTTTGTATCAAATCCATCGATGCTTGAATTTGCCAAAATTCAAGTGGATGAGAATTTAAGGCGGTCCAGCGAATGTATTTTTCCCAATTCAATGAGAGGCAGAAATAAATTCAGCAAATTGAATAAACACTTCCAATTTTCGGAGAATTTAACGACTGCCTTCAAAGAGATGATATCAAAGGACTCCTGTTAACACAGCGGAAAACAGTGCTTTGAATTTTAAAAAAGTAATGCATTATTATCATTAAAGTTTGAAAATAACGAGATCAGTTGAAAATTAATTACATTAAACATTTTTTTCTAAAAACAATTTTTTATTGATCCAATCGGTCTTTTTTTGACAAATATTTTACTTTTATTTGCCATTTTTTAGATTTTAAAACTGCCTGACTCGTGGTTCAAAGCCAACATGCGCCTCTGGTGAGCACAATCCACCGGCGATTTTGTTGTAGACATTGTTTCAAATAACGAGTAGACTAGATGGTTTTGTGATATTCCGCATCTTGCCTCGTGAGTCGTACTACCTGGTGTAATTTTCCGGTATTTCTCCCATACAATATATAAATGCATAGCAGTTCAACCTAAAAGTGCATCCGGAAGGCATTGCCATCCTTCTTCTGCGACCCGCAATCAAGACAAAAGTTCTACCTAAGTATGCTTCATCATAGAGGAACTCCCCTTTAAATTTTTCCATGAGTAGATTACTAACGAGTCTGTCCCGCGCTGACGGACACTGACGATCAGTCACAACAACAAAAGTATTTGTTTTGTATTGATCAAATGTTTTATTTTCTTGTTACCTAGTAGGTGTTTTCCGTGGTTTTTCCCATAGAAACGCAACTGCGGGGTAGTTCTCCTTAAAAGCCTTCAGGGCGGCATTGTCCTCCTTCTTCAGCCACGCGGTGATAAGTCAGACTTCTACTTATGGGTGCTCCATCACAACAGAAGCTGACCATTTCGCTCAATGAATAGACAATTCATGGGGTGTCCGTCCCGTATTGCAGGACATTGACGATTAGACACAACAACAAGTGGATAGTTTGTTTGTGTTAAAAAATAACTTTTAATATTACAAATGTATATCATCATCATCATTGACGCAACAGCCCCATGGTAGACCAAGGCCATCTGCTTACTGGCAAATTTCTGGACCAGAGCTGTCTTTTATTGACTGGGTAGGGCTGTCATCCCTACGTCCAACGCTAGAAAGCCATATTTGTCCAAGACATATGGTTTAAAGTGGATTCGAATCACGGTAAAACACATCCATGGCACCGGACTCGGAACCCGAAACTTGTGGTACCACTAGTCACTCAGTCATAATGCACTGCAAATGTATAGCCTTATTTAAATTACATATAACTTCAAATTTTACATTGAATTAAAAGTAATTGTGTCTATGGCATTTAAAAATGAATACAATATGAAACATTTATGCAAATAATTCTTATATATTTTATTTGTGATATATATATATATATACTTTACATTAAAATCTTGATGAAAATCGTTCATATACTTTTAAATAATATTTTTTTTTCAATCCCTTTCATATTTTTTTTTAATTCAGAAAAGGAAGCTATTACCACATTCATTAAAGGAAACATGATTAAACAAAATAATTTTTTATTAATAACACATATTTAAAATATCAATGCAGACATATTTTTAATATCTAATATATGGTAGCGATGCTTGTGATTTCAAAGATTTCCGAATACATGCATGAAAGAACCGTAGACTGATTAATAAAACAGATGTCGCGTCTAACCATTTTTATTCCTGAATAGTATTGATCATGATGTGTATGCTTTGATCTCATGTTCTCAGAAGACCTATCAAAATTACTACTAGAAATTTTTATTTTATATAGAAACCAGATGTAAAGAGTTTCTTCAATAAAATATATTTATTATTCCAATAATAAATACTATTCCATTATTATATTTTGTTTGAAACACTGTGTGAAAATATTAGCAAAGTATATTAAAGCTAGTTTCATAATAACACATTGCAGTGTGCAGGTTGGGCAACCAGATTGTAACTGGGTGTGGTTGAGTTGAGATACTTGATGCGCAATTTTGAGAACTCACAGTTGTATTTACACACTTAATTTAGAGGCATAGAATATTTAACACATTTAAAGACGTATAATTATAGATTCGTGGGAGGATTTAATATCTAAGCTGAAACAACTTTACTCTTTTATATGGTCAGCCTTGAATCTTATCCATCATATTTGAGAAGTTCAAGTAAGACATGTTGATGTTTAATTTATTTCTTAGATTATTCGTGAACTTAGAGTAACATCGTAAGAACAATAGATAATTGAAGAAATGCTTTATACGCGTCAAGGTTCTAAAAAGAGCAATGAGCTCCTTTTCAACAGCCTACAGATCTCATGCACCACATAAACAAGAGCAACATATGTCTCATATCACATAACTGATATGATTCTTGGGGTGATCACACTTTATATTGATAATACTTTTCTACAGAAAACTCGCCAATTGGCAATAAAGAAAGAGTTGCTTTCAAAGTGAAGTTTTTGAGGCAATAGCTCTGTATTTGGAAATTCTCTCCAAAAGCTGAACTGAGCTTCTGTTGAAAATGCTTACACAAGAACTCCTAATCATCAATAATTCTACTTGTCTTTAAAGGCACTACTGCAAGGAACTTCATCATTGCCTTTTTTTTAAATTTGAATTAGCCTGCACTAGTAGCAGATGTTACTCATGAGCCACAAAACGAGCTTATCTCATAAATATATTCATTTATTTCACTAGGAAATAATTTAATTTTGAAAAATTATATTATTTGTGTTTTTCTCATTAATAATAACATTAACCTTGTTTCAGCTTTTATCTTTCCGTCTGAAATACATTTTCCTTTTCACCATCTGCCAAAACCCATAAATCGATTCATACCCAGAAATGTTCGTTCATCAACTTCAAAGTTGTAGAAGTTATATCACCTTTAATGTGTAAGATGGTAAGAACTTTTCACCATACGTGGCAAAACTCTGACATGAAGAAAATTTCCTTTCAATTCGCAATTCAGATTCATCATTTTATTTTTGTGTTGTGGAATATTTGCTTGACTGGAACATATATGATAAGTTTTTTCATACATGTTTGTAATTTTTTTTTTTATATCCGTAATTTAAAAAGCTCCTTTTGCAAATGTATTCCTTGTAATTTTCTGTTGAAGTTCGTATGAGGTGAGTCACAATATATATCACAATGAATATGCTCATGTTGTCATGAAGGCAAATAATTATTCCTGTACTACTAACCAAGTGACAAAGGAGGAAATAATTGATGAAAGAACGTAAATACGTTCAATTGCAATTCAACGATAGATGTTCTAGGTACACATAAGTATTGGTTAATCTACAAAGCGTATTTTCTTGACTTGGAAATCGCGAGGTACCCGTTATCATTCATAAAAGAATCACATGGAAAACGAAATTTTAATGGCAGTTTTGATTCGAGTGGGCGAATAGATCACAACGCGTATTCCACATGATACCCGAAGTCCTTAATGCATAGGGGCAGCCGTCTTTGAATCAATGGGATAGAAGACAATATCAGCATATAAGAGAACAAATCTTATCAAGCATATTTATGAAGTTCAAGTAAGATGGGTTGATCCTGAATTTCCTTCTAAGATCTTTGATAAACATAGAGCAATATTGTAAGAACAGTATAGTTCTGAACAAAAATTATGCAATATAAAGAGTAAAACAAAATAATGAGTCCTTTTAACATCATACATACCTCCTGTACAAGATAAAAGAAAGCATCACATTATGTATGCTTCTTGGGGTGACCACACTTTATATTGATAATACTTTTCCCAGAAAACTTACCAATTGACAATGAAGAAATTGGTTGCTTTTCGAGGTAGAATTTTTGAGGCAATAGCTCTGTATTTAGAAATTCTCTCCAGAAAGCTGTACAGAGCTGCTGGTAGAAAATACTTACACAAGCATTCCTAGTCAACAACAATTCTACTCCTCTTTAAAGGCACTACTGCAATGAACTTCATCATCGCCATATTTAAATTTGAATTAGCCTGCACTAGCAGCAGATGCTACTGATGGGCCACAAATCGAGCTTATCTCATGTTTAAATATCGTTTTAATTCGAATGGTCATATTTCTCTGGAAAATAATTTAATGTGAAAAATGTTATTATTCGCATTTCCTCTTCAATAATAACATGTAACCTTGTTTCAGGTTTTAACTTTCCCTCTGAAACACATTTCCCTCTCATCACCTGCCAAGACCCATAAATCGATTCATACCAGAAATGTTCGTCCATCAACTTCAAAGTTGCAGAAGTTATATCACCTTTAACGTGTAAGATGGTAAGAACTTTTCGCCGCACGTGACAAACTCTGACAGGAAGAAAATTTCCTTTCAATTCGCAATTCAAATTATCATTTTATTTTCTGTTTTTTGGATATTTGTTTGACTGAAACATATATGTAATTTTTTTTGTGCTTAATTTAAAATCTAATTTTGTGAATTTATTCCTAGTAATATTCTGTTAATTTTCGTATTACTCTGATAAAAATTACTTTGTTAGAAAAATGTATCAACGTTCTAGCTTTTATTTCATAATATGGAACACATTTTCCGTTCATCATTTGCTGAGAACATAAAGCGGTTGGTACGAGGAATCTTCGTCCATCAACTTCATAGTTATAGGAGTTACGTTATGTCCGATATAAGTTGGTAAGAAATTATTAATATTTTGTTTCGTCATAGGTGATGAAACTCTGTCAGGAAGACAAATTCCTTACATATCGTGATTGAAAATTATCGCCTTTTTTTCTGTATTAGAGGACCTATATATTAACTGGAACTGGTATGATGATTTTTAACATAATTGTTAATAATTTTTTTAATTTTCCTTATACTAAAAATCAATACTTGTCATATTTAATAGCTTTTGTAAATTTATTATTATGTCTTAAATTTTAATTTTTTATTTATGAATTACGATATTTTTATTCCTCTGGGAACAAATGAAATTCATAGATAAGATTACTTTATTTTCTCTTCAATAAGATGACGTAAATTTGTTCCAACTTTTATCTCCCCATCCGGAACATGTTGTCCCTTTTACCATTTACCGAGATCCATAAATCGATTTGTACGAGAAACGTTCGTCCATCAACTTCATAGCTTTCAGCTTCGTCACCTTTGATGTGTGAGATAGTAAGAAACTGCTAATCCATTTTTGCCGTACGTGACTCGGAGAAAAATTTTTTCAGCTTCGTGAATCAGTTTATCAATTTTTTTTGTTGGAGAATAATTTTTTGACCGGAGTTTCCTCATAAATGTTCGTGCTTTTTTTTTTTTATTTTGCAAGCAACAATTTTCATTTGAAAGTAGATTTTGTATTAATTTTTTATTACTTGCGTATTAAAATTTCAGAAATCTTGTATTCAATTTAAAAATATTTTGTTTGGTAATAAATTATAAATATTTAAATAGGCTTCCGTAAAATTTCGATCTGAAGTCATTCGCCATAAAGAAAGCAAATAAATAACAAATTCTCCTTAATCAGGGTGCAGCAGATTTCTGAAACATTCCTATTTAAAGTAATTCGCCATAAAAGTAAATACATAAATTCACTGTAATTCAGGCTGCACCATGGGATTTGTTACATAGAAATCTTATAGTGCCACTCAATTTGCAATGAAAACCTATATGTTTTGGAAATCTTCCAATCGACGCATTTTATAATAATTTAATTTTTTTTTATAATTTTTACTAAAAGTACTAGGATATACATGATTTATAAAGAAGAATCAGAATACGAATAATAGAATTTTACTGCCATAATGTTCAATCATATCTTCTATTTATTGATTGATTTTGTACTCATATTTATAGTTCTCCAGTTGCGACACGTAAATTGGTTTTTAAAGTGAAATTTATAAAATCAATTATTTAACAAATTATTTAGTTAACAAGAGCTTTTTTTCCATAATCTTCTTCTTTGCCATTTAAATTGTATAAATTTTCAACTTGGTAGCATGTATTTAAAAAAAATATCACAGAATGCTTCAATCTTTGAATATTTAATTATGGCGTCTCTTTATTTCAAATCAATCCATTATCGTCTTAGTAATTTTTTAAATTCTGAATTCGAAAGTGACAATAAAACAGGTGAAACTTGTTGAGTAAAAAGAAAACAATTCACTTATATCAATGATTTAGTTTTTCTGAAAATATCCCGGTGTAAGATCCTTTGTATCAAATCCATCGAAGCAAAAAAATAATGAATGCTTCGAACTCAAAACTCAAATAGCGCGAGAATTTAATTTGCTTCTCAGTCCAGCGAATGAACTCGGAAATCTTCCTAATCCAATGAGAGGCGGTAGAAATAAATTCAGCAAATTGAATAAACACTTCCAATTTTCGAAGAATGCAACGACTGCCTTCAAAGAGAGGATATCAAAGTATTCTAGCAACGTGACAGAAAACAGTGCTTTGAGTTGAAAAAAAAAAGTAACGTATTAATATCATTAAAGTTTGAAAATAACGAGATCAGTTGGAGAGTAAATTGCGTTCGGCTGATTTCTTCTAAAACAAAGTTTTTTATAATCTAATCGATCCTTTCTGATAAATATTTTATGCTTATTTATCATTTTTAGAATTTAAAGATGCCGACTCTTGGCTCAGTGGCAACATGCGCCACTGGTGAGCATTAGAGCTGAGGTTCAATCCGCTGGCAGGTTTGTTGAAGGCTCTGTTTCAAAAAACGAGGAGGCTTGGTTGTGTTATGATGTTCCTCATCTTGCCTCGTCAGTCGGGCTACTACTACGCCACACTATATTACTGTGATTAGAGCTGAAAAGCCCGCTTTATAGTTTGGAAATGGCGTGGATGAGAAGTCTGATTAGGCTCTGTCACGCTCTACGGCCACATAAGACCGGAACCTATGCCTTAAATTCCAATCCGGACCAATACAAACATCCATGAAATTAGTGTTGAGGCTTAATCTGCTGGCGACTTTATCGTATACACTGTTTCAAAAACGAGGAGACGAGATGTCTTTTTTGTGATGTTCAGCATTTTGCGTTGTTAACCGGACTATCCGTTGGGAGGTTGCCAGGGCTTTCTTTCCTACGTTACGCAAATGCGGTTGAGCTCCCCCTAAAAGTCCGTTTGGAAGGTACTGCCCTCTTTCTTCAGTCAGACGGCGATAAGCCACACTTGTACCTACGTGTGCCCCATCAAAACAGGATCTGCCCCCTTTACATCCAGCTATGTCTAGGCCTACTTATGCTGTCTAATCCTCTTATAGTATCTAATCCTTAGTGACCCGCTCTGCAGGACACTGAGGATTAGTCCCTGCAATAACAACAACTGGATAGTAGTGTTATTGTTAAAATATGATATTTTATATTATAATTTTACATCATCATTATTGTCGCAACAGCCCCATGGTGGGCCAAGGCTGTCTGCTTACTGGCATATTTTACGGGTTATTGTTGTCAGCCCTACTCCCAACGATCGACAGTGATATTAGGCAGAGACCCTGCGGTTTAAAGGGGATTCCGAGTCACTGCAAGCATCCATGGCATCTCCTGGACTCTAACCCGAAACCTGTCGGAACCGCTAGCTACTCAGCCATCATGCCACTGTAAATGTATAGCATTATTTAAATTACATGAAACTTAAATTTTTACATTGAATTAAAAACAACTGTGTTTATGGTATTTTAAAAACAAATTCAATTTGAGCCATTTCTGCAAAAATATTGTTTTGAACTAGTATATAAAATATTTTAAATACTTTACTTTAAAAATGTGATGAAAATCATTCATAAAATTTTAAAAGATATTTTTTATTCATTTATTTCAGTAAAACAATTTTTTTAACTGGAAGAAATGGAAGATAATTCCACATTCATTAAGAAACCTGTTTGAACAATATAATTTTTATTAAGTGACAAATATTCGAAATATGACAATATACATATTTTTATATATTCGAATATGAAGCAGATTCTTGTAATTTCAAAGATTTCCAAATCAATGCATGAAAAAAACCGCAGACATATTAATAAAACAGAGGTCGAGTCTGCTAATTTTTATTCTTGAATATTATTGAGCACAATAGGTACCCTTTGAATTCATGTTCTCAGAAGAGCCTATTAATATTACTTTTCAAAAATATTATTTTTATATTAAGAACTAGATGTAAGAGTTTTTACAATAAAATATACTATTTCATTATTATTTTTGTTTGAAATAATTAAATGAAAATGTAAACAAAATATAGTAGAAGTTAGTTGCATAATAACACATTGTAGTGTACAGACCAGTGGTTGGGCAACCAGATTGTAATTGGGTGTGGTTGGGTTGAGATACTTGAAGAGCAGGTCTTAGAACTTACATATTTATTTACATACGCAATTAAAGACATATAATATTTAACAAATTTAAAGTCATATAATTACATATTTGTGAAAGGATTCCACTTCTAAGCCGAAAATCCGATACTCAGCTATAAGCAGTTTGTGCGAAATATACTTATTTCTCTTCGTGTGAATGTCTGTAGGCCGCCTTAAAAGACACTACTGCATTAAAATTCATCATTGCCATTTTTAAATTTCAATTAGCCTGCAATAGCATCAGATGTTACTGATGGGCCATTTTCAAAAAAATAAAATTTTTTCCCCTCAAGTTTAAACATCATTTTTATACGAATGTTCATATTCTCCTAGAAAATAATTTAATTTGAAAATTTTATTATTTTCATTTCTCTTTAATGATAACATGTACCCTTGTTGCATACTATTACGTTCCATCTGAAACATTTCTCTTTTCGTCCTCTGCGAAGACATATAAATCGATTCATATCAGAAATGTTCTTCCATCAACTTCAAAGTTGTAGAAGTTATATCACATTTAATGTGTAAGATGGTAAGAACTCTTCGCCGCACGTGACAAACTCTGACAGGAAGAAAATTTCCTTTCACTTCTCAATTCAAATTCATCCTTTTCTTTTCTGTGTTTGTAGAATATTTTGTTTGACTGGAACAGATATGATAAGGTTTATTCATACATGTTTGTGCATTTTTTATATATCCATAATTTAAAAATTCTTTTTTAAATATATTCATTGTAATTTTCTGTTACAGAATTTAACTCTGGGAAAAATTACTTTGTTAGATAAATGTAACAGTGTTCTAGCCTTTATCTCATAATATGGTACATATTTCCCCTTCATCATTTTCTAATACCGTTAAGCGGTTTGTACGAGGAATTTTCGTCCATCAACTTCATAGTTATAGGAACCAGGTCATCTCTAATATAAGATGGTATGAAATTGTTAATCTTTTTTTTATCATACTGACGATGAGCTCTGTCAGGGATGACAAATTCCTCACATAACGTGATTGAAAATTATCTTTTTTTTTTCTGTATTGGACGATAATCCTTAACTGGAATTGGTAAGATGATTTTCTCATAATTGTTTGTAATCTTTTATATACATATTCAATATTCCACATATTTAAATGCCTGCTGTAAAAAACTTATTCTTAGTGTGTTAAGTTTTCATTATTTATTTATATTTCATGGATAATTTAAAAAGTTTTTTTGGAATTACCTTAATTTTATGGATACATTCATTTTTGTATTTCCTCCTCATTAATATGGCGTAACTTATACGCCCCATTAACTTCATAGTTGTAGGAGCTACGTTATCTTTGATGTAAGATGGTAAGAAAATATTAATCTTTTTTTGTTATACGTGACGATACTCTGTCAGGAAGACAAATTCCTCACATACCGTGATTCAAAATTACATATTTTTTTTTCTGTATTGGAGGGTAATTCTTAACTTTAATTGGTAAAATGTTTTTCTCATAATTGTTTGCAAATTCTTAAATCCATACGCCTTATTCCATTTAAAAAGGCCATTGTAAATTTATTCTTAATGAGTTAAATTTGCATTTTTTATTTGAAATTTAAGGATGTTTTTATTTCTAAATTAATTTCATAAATATTTGTATTTCGTCGTCAATAAGATGATGTAACTTTGTCCTAACTTTTATCTCCCATCGGAACACAGTGTCCTTTACCAGTTACCGAGATCCATAAATCGATTTGTGGGAGAAACGTTCGACCATCAACTTCATAGCTTTAAGCTTCGTCACCTTTGATGTGGAGATCGTAAGAAACTGCTAATTTTTTGCGTTACGCGACAAAGCTCTGACACGAAGACAATTTCCTTCAGCATCGTGATTAAAAGGTTATGAATTTCTTGTTGTTGGAGAATAAGTTTTTGACTGGAACGTATAAGTTTTTTCATATATGTTCGGGATTTTCTTTTCTTATATTTTGTAAGCAATATTATGAATATATTCTGAAATATATTATATAGCAATTTTGCTAATATAGTATATTTCAGAAATTTTATATTCAATTTAAAAATTTTTTTTTGCTAGTAATTGATAAATATTTTAGTAGACTTCCGAAAAAACATTTCGATCTGAAGACATTCGCCATAAAGAGAGCAAATAAATAACAAATTCCCTTAATATAGGGTCACCATGGGCCTTCTTAAATAGATATTTAAGCAGATTTCTGAAACATTGCTATTTGAAGTAATTCACCATAAAAAGCAAATATATAAATTCACAGTAATTCAGGCTGCACTTTGTGATTTGCTACATAGAAAACTTATAGTGCCACTCCGATTTGCAATGAAAACCACATATTTTGAGAAATTTTCCAATCTACACATTTTATAATATCTTAATTTTTTATTTTATAATTTTTACTAAAAAGTACTAGGATATATATGATTTATAATAATTAGATAAATTAATATTCAGCGGTATAAAAAAGAAATATATTTTAAAAAAAATTAATAATAATAATAATTTGGAAATATGCAAGAATTTAAATGTGTAATTGAACTTTTACTTCCATAATATTCAACCATATTTTCCAATTATTAATTGATTTTTTACTCATACATTATGTATATTATGTATAATTTATATTTCTCTAGTTGTGACATGTAAATTTGTTTTTAAAGACAAATTTAGAAAATCTATTTTTACAAGATTTTTAAATTTTCAAAAGCTTATTTTCTAATATATATTCTTCTTTGACATTTAGTGGCGTATGAATCTCCGACATTGTATCCTTTTATTTCGAAGAAAAAAAATCACAGAATGCTTCAATCTTTGAATTTTTAACTATGATATCTCTTTATTTCAAAACATTCCATTATCTACTTAGTATTTTTTAAACTCGAATTCGAAAGTGAAAATAAAACGAATGAAACTTACTTTATACAAAAAAATAATAATAACTCAATATATCGATGATTAGTTTTTTCAAAATATCCACGGTGTAAGATCTTTTGTATCAAATCGTCGATGCAAAAAAAATAATGAATGCTTCCACTCAAAACTCAAGTGGAGCGAGAATTTAATTTGCTTCTCAGTACAGCGACTGAACTCGGGTTTTTCTAATCCAAAGAGAGGCGGCAGAAATAAACTCAGCAAATTGAATAAACACTTCAATTTTCTTTGGAGAATTGAACGACTGCCTCGACGGGAGAATATCAAAGTATTCCTGTTAACACGGTAGAAAACATTGCTTTGAGTTTTAAAAAAAAAATAATGTATTACTATCATTAAAGTTTGAAAATAACAAGATCAGTTGGAAAGTAAATTACATTCATCTGATTTCTCTTAAAACAATTGTTTTTATTATCCAATGGATCCTTTTTGTTAAATATTTTACTCTTATTTATGATTTTTTAAAATTATTTATCATTTATTCATGAATTTCTCGAACACAAAAATGTGATCCGTAATTTATAGAATGACATAGATAATAACATATTAAATAATATTAACTTTTCTTTACATCTTTGATCACTTAAACTTAAATCACTTTTTGGATATGTGATATTATTTTTCTCATTATTCTTCTATAAATGAAGCTCTATTTATTTAACTATCAACCACCCCTTTACCAAAACATCTAAAGAACCCTAACCCTAAATAGTGCTACCAGTTAAAAATATGTAGATGGTTACGGAAGTATAATAACAATCTTTATTTTATGTTTCAAATTATTATCTCACTGCCCTAAACACCGCTTTTAGAATGAATAATTATCTCCGCCCATCAAAGATAATTACCATTAGGGAAATAAGAATTTATTATTTAGTTCATTTTCGTGACCTGAATTTTCCTGCAGAAAGAAACTATCGTAACTGTAAATTTAAGAAAGTGATTTTTATTTCTTTAAATATTCTTATCTAACATTTTATATTATCTTGGAATTTTATTATCAATTTTACTAAAAGTATTGCATGTACATGATTTATAATCCCTACATAAATTATTATTCAGTCCTATTAAGGGAATATATATTCTGAAATATTTAATATCATAAAAATATTGAAATATACAAGAAGAATGATCATGCTTAAATAAATTTTAGTTAGATAATATTCATTCAAATTTCTTACTTATATTTAAATTTTTCCTTGTTTTCGAAGTATAAATTTATTTTAAAGGACATATATTTAGAAAATCAATTATTTACCAAATTTTCATGTTGACAAAACCTTATTTTCTAACATAATCTTTTTCTTTACCATTTAAATTGTGTGAATCTTCAATTTATTAGCCTCTAATTTATAAGAAATAAATCACAGAATGCCTAAATTTTGAATTTTTAATTTTATGACGTGTCTTTATTTCAAGAATACATACCATTATCGACTTGGTAGTTTTTAAACTCCGAATTCGAAACGCTGAAAAATCAAAGCAGGGTAGAAACTTGTTGTATGAAAAATAAAGTCACTTGCACTACATGGTCATAGTTTTTCTCAAAAAATATCCGGTATGAGATCC